>JAKUCV010006770.1:0-10776 GCA_028386065.3 Turnera subulata | reverse complement strand
ATAAACTTGGCCACAAGAAACTAAAAGATGTATTGAAAATATACAAGCAAAATGTTTAAAGGAACTAAAGCCTAAACCTGAATTGTGCAGGTACTGATGACCCCAAAAGATCAGCTCTTGGTGGCAGAGGCAGGCCAGGGCTTAAAGCTCTTGCTGCTGACGAAGCAGAAAATGAATCCCGCTCATGCTTCCTGGGAGAAGAACTCAAAGAATCGTTCCCTCCAAAAATGTCATCATAGAAATCATTGCTTGTATGTCTCCTTCTATTCAGACTATCATCTCCAAACGCTGGCAAATCATCCTCACTTCTTGAGGCCTTTGAATCTGCGGTTTCCCCGAAACTACTCCTCATTTCTTGAAAGGAGAACCGCCTTGGCGGCCCACCAAACACATCTGTGAAATCAAATTCTGGGTTCCTATACTGACTCTTTGGAGAACTGGTGGGGTGACTTGTAGAAGGTCTTTGAAGATTATAGCCTAAAAGAAGACTCTCTCTTTGTGAAAACCTCTCCATCGTTACTAGTACCCGAAACCCACAAACCGGAATAACAAAATTGGCGGGAAATCTGTGTTTTTATATAAGAACCTGGAACTTCATGGCCCTAAGGATACTTGGTTCTTGAATGAAATCAAACAGTGGAAAAGTCTTGAATTAAATGAAGCAGAATTTTTCTAAGTTTTTTTCTCCACGAGACTCTTGATGTCTCAAGAATGAGATATAGACAACAGTTTGGAAGATTTTGAAAAGGATTATACAAAGGTGGGGTTAGCGGGATTTGAAGCCACGAATGGTGATTTATGTGTGTGGATGTTGGTGGTTGGATAAGGAAGGAAGAAAATTCCACACGAAAACGCAGAGATTTGGCAGTTTTTATCGTTTAGCGGGATTTTAAATATAATTTCTCATGGCGACCGTTAAACTCAAGATTTTTTGTGACACCAGGTTTGTTTTAGTTCGTTTTCTTAAAACTGCAGCCTGTAATTGCTTTGTCAAGTCATGAAAGAAGTCACGAGTTTTGTCTTTGTCCTGCTTGCAACCCTCGAAAATATTGTTTTGGTTTGTCCATAGAAAGCCTAAAACTAATCACCATGAAAAATTAAATAAATGCATACACAAGAAGCCAATTGGAGAGCTTAAGTAAACAGTTTAATTGCTCTCTTTTCTTGTTGAGGGGCAGGCAAGGGCATCGTCATAGGTTGAAATAATAAGCCAAAAGATTATGACTTTTGTTAGCCCTTGATTTCAATTAACACCTAGCTAGTTGTAAGTCAGGTACACATAAATGTAGCAAACAGGATTACAATGGACCCAGAAAGAGACGGGATGGAGGCCCCGGTTGTTCCGATTTGATGCTTCACCTAGTAACTTCAAAAAAGAATAATTACGCACCCCACATGGACGCCTCATGGAACCCCACAGATTAATTTGCTGTATTTGAAAGGAAACGGTGGTGTTTTACTCCGTGGTGTTTTACTCAAAGTAGCAGCAGGTACAGACTTAACTATTTCTTCAAGGACCAACAAGAGAAGAGCTTGCCCCTCATACACGCATCAGGCAGGGGGACCAGAGCAAAACGAGAGTATCCAAGGTGGTGCTGGTGCACGTCCGTTCCATTTAGGTGACACAGCAGCATATAGACGCGTAGTGCAGGTATTAGGCATGCCTTAACACCAGCCCTGGTGTTGTAGGTTGGCTCCCAACCCAGAAAGTTGTGTCAAAAAAGAAAACAGCAATTCTTAGGAGGAATCAAGTTCTTTTCGATAAAGATTGATATTTATTAGACTTGGCCAAATTCCGGTCACGTCAAAATCTTCGGCATGGAAGATGACAAAATCATAAGAATATACGAGCAGAATAATGTAAAGATAAGTAAAGAGGCAATCAGAATGGAAGTGCATGTTGGTTACCTAAACTTATCTTATTTTTTTTGAACAGTCAAGTCTTTCATTCATTTCTTTAAACAGTTTCAACACCTATTACAAAAAGCTGATGGCGGATTAACCAGACCCATCCCTATTGTTTTTCCAGCTGCTTTAGCAAGGCAATCTGCAGCTTTGTTCAAAGATCTATTTACATGAGATACTGTCACTAGTTGGAATTTCTTCAAATTAAAGCCACTTAAGGCGTTGCACCAGCGCTTTTATCTCCCATTCCACAAGCCTTTCATCACCTTATCCAAAGCTCGGACAAGGACAGTAGAATCAGTCTCCACCATTAGTTTGTGTACTCCCATTCCACCTGCATTCCTCAGCACAAATCCCAATCCTGCAGAGAGATTTTTAGAATCAAAGGAAGCATCTAAGTTAAGTTTAAGAAAACCTGATGGAGGTGGTGACCAACCCAAAGCTCGTGGTGATGCGCTTGTCCCATGGATAAGTTGTCGCTGCTCCAGCAGTTCGACTGACAACTCGTTGAGCTCTGAAAGCTGTTAGTTGTGGAGAAGCTAACTTCCCTTCCATAACTACAGCATTTCTTGTTTTCCAAATCTCCCATAACGTATGAGCAACCGTGCTTACCTCCACCTCAGTATTTCTAGGCCATCTTTCTAGCATCTCTGCAACCAATACTACTTGTAAACCAAGCTGCCCGTGCATGCTCACAATGGAAAAAGAGATGCTCATGTGTTACACACTCTGCAAATGTCTGAAGGAATGATGTTGCGCCTATGGAAGTTTACTTGTGTAGGCAGAGCATTAGTGAACAATCTCCGCAAGAAGTTTCTAACTTTTGGGATTGGTATTGAGGCGCCATACAGAAGACCAGTTAAATGCCTGAACAGAATTTGAAGAGGATGCAGAGCCTGCTATCAAATTTCTACAAAGTTTATCATACCCAGATCTTACTGTATACTCTCCAGATTTAGTAAAGTGCCACACCCAACAATCTTACTGGAGTCCCCAAGTGGAATAAGCTCAATAGCCCTGCATTCCTCACCATAACATATTATGTTACCTAACTTATCTGTGTTGTGGGATTTAAAATGGTGAAGTGATCAGAAGCCTTATACATTAGTGCAAAATAAATCACCTGTATCAGTAGTCCTGCAAACCAGAACCATTGTGTAATTAAAGGGTCCAATGCCTCTTTTTTTCTTGCCACTAACATAGAATCAAATCATTGGACCAAAAAAAACATAGAATCAAATCATTTGACCAAAAAAAAAATTCAAATCAAACAGCTGCCTTCAGCTTACTTAAACACTCACTCTGGCTTCAAGTACTTTAGCCGGGAACGTATCTTTCCGTACAAACTCAAAATGGACGTTAATGTTCATAAAAGGAAATTAATCCACGGCTCTCTTTGCTGCATCAAAGCCCCACGAAAGAAAGGAATAAAAGGAGCTCCACCTTAATGTTCTTTTTTCTTTTTTAATGGATTAAGATAAAAATTGAGGAGATGGGGTTAATTTTAAATTTTTAGATAAAAAAAAAGAGAGAAAGAAACAATATCATGAGGACGGGCAATATAGATATAGATTAGTGACTTATAGGAAATAGAACATGTAAGAATTTGACGTTATTTTTGGATAGAGTATATGAAGATACAAAAGATTAAAAGCAGCATGAAGAAAAATAGCCACAATGGTTATGTATTTCTTTAAAAATTTCACTTTCCCTAAATAGGTACTTCTTTTTTTCCTCTTCTCTTTCAATTACTTCTTTTTATTTTATGATTTTTTAATGAGATTTTTATTTTACGATATTAGGGTAAGGAAAATTTTTTTGGCAGCAAAGTAATAAGAATGAAAAAAAATCATAATTTTATAAATAGAGCGTCGCGAGGGCATGATCTAATTAAACATCGACCAAAAAATATAATAAAACATAAAATTTGTTGCCTAAATCACAAGCCCATGTATAATTGTAAGAATGTTGATTAAAAAAAATAAAATTGTATGAATGACATGTAGCTTGTAAAGCGAAATACATGTCATATGCCATATGGACTAGGGCTTAAGGCTTTAACGGCTCTCCCCCTTCTTCTCCAATTCTTTTCCCTCCACCGGGAAACGCCACAAACCATATTTTCCCTCTTCTTCTTGAGTGAGGGTCTCGTCTTCATTCTATGGACACGCCTACAAAGCCGTTAAAGTTTGAAGAAGAGAATGGAGGATACCCACAAAGCAGAAAACGCAGTGGTAGAATCAGAATTCGAAGAACTGGAAGAAGAAGAAGAAGAGAATGGAGGGTGGGATGATTGGATAAAAGAAAAAGAAGGCGGTGAAGATGACTCTGATTTACTCTGCCTGTTCTGTGACACCAAGTACGCTTCTTCCGCCCGCCGAGGTGTTCGACCACACTGTCTTTCCATCCACAAGTTTGATTTTCATGGGGTCAAGACTTCCTTTAACTTGGACTTTTACGGATGATTCAAGCTCATCAATTACGTCCGCTCTCAGGTTAGTCTGCTTTTGGCTTTTGAAATTGGGTTTCGTTTTGTTTGTTCAGGGAAAAAAATGGAGAAGTGGAGGGTACAGTTTGAATGTTATTAATGACTAGAAAGCAGGGTTGAGTTGAGCTCAATTTGCTGGTTATTGAGAGGTTTAAGCTCTTTATGTTTTTTTTTTTTCATTTGATTGAAAGGTGGCGGAAGATAAAAGTTGGGGTTTTGAGCATGCCTGCAACTCTAGTCAGTTTAATCCTAGTGACACTACACTTTTATGGAACGACTTGAAGTATTTGAAACCTTTCCTGCTGGATGATACCCTCTTGTATAGCAAGTAGATGATGGTGATAATTATAGCGCATTGGTTGAGAAAGAGGACGTCTTGATGGATTTGGGGAACATTGAAGGCATTTACTTTCAAGAAGAAAATGTTGGACAAGGCCATGCATCTACTTTTTCCAAGCTTGTGGAAAATAGGACCAAAGAGGCACCTTCTACATCTAATGGTACGGTTGCCAATGAAGTTTTCGAGTCTCCCAAGGGAAAGCTAGCAGATACGGACTCGAAAGGCTCTACCTTGATGCTTCCTAGAAAGGACATCAAGAAAGCTAATGAAAATTATTTTGGGGCTTACAGCTCGTTTGGAATTCATAGAGAGATGATAAGGTACTGATCTTTTGAATTGTGATACTTTGTGGTAAAGGGTGGTTTGACAGCAAAGTTCATGATTTTAGTGTGACTTGCAAGTTGAAACCTACATCCTGGTTTTGCAGGTCAGAATGGATGCTTACAGGCAAGCTATCTTGCAAAATCCTTCCCTTTTGACTGGTGCGGTTGTGATGGATGTAGGCTGTGGAACTGGCATATTAAGGTTAGGGAGGATAAAGGTCCACTTGCAATCTAGCGTCTTCCATTTTCTAGATGTTTCCTTTTTCTCTATTTTCCTTTATTTTGTCTTGGATCCTTTTGTTGGTGGTTGTTACTCTTGACTGCTTATGAAATCTTGATGGTAAGTGCTTCACATTTCTCTTTGCAGTTTTGTTAACTTTGCCTTGCACCTCCCTTTTATTGGTTAACCAACTGGAAAATAAAGAAATTAATTTTAAAGCCATAAAACTTGGGCCTCCAACAAAATATGCTTAGGACATTGATGGTGCTTGGTAGCTTTGCTGGCGAAGCATTATTGTGCCTTGTGGTGCTAGCTAGCGCAGTTTAGTGCATCAGAGTTGAGTGGTCAAATACTACATTCACAGCAGGTTGGGGTGAGAGCAACTAAGGGCTTTCCACTGTTATCTACTGGAGTCTTCTTGATGTTGATCTGGCTATTTCAGCCCTGCAGCCAGTTGATTCCTGCAATCTATGTTGTGATTTAATCGCTTTTTACACTCTTTGCAGCGCGCTCTATGTGAATGCTCTGGAATCATA
The DNA here is from genome assembly GCA_028386065.3 of Turnera subulata. Lineage (NCBI taxonomy): Eukaryota > Viridiplantae > Streptophyta > Magnoliopsida > Malpighiales > Passifloraceae > Turnera > Turnera subulata. The sequence goes on along the minus strand of JAKUCV010006770.1, from coordinate 4,964 downwards.
ACCATTATATTCAGTAATCAATTGTGCTTCGTAGGAGTGTGCAAGGATCGTAACTTTTTTTTTTTATTGTGTTGTATAGCCTCTTTTCAGCACAAGCTGGGGCTTCAAGAGTAATTGCAGTTGAAGCCAGTCAGAAAATGGCTGCAGTGGCAACTCAGGTGTATTTTCCTGTTCTAATTAAATCCTTCTTTTTCCCCCCTCTTCTAGTGTTTGATCTTTTTGCATTTGGGTTTCTCAATCACAGATTGCCAAAGACAATGGCCTCTGGCGGGTCAATGCCCAAACCAATACTGGCAACCAGTGTGGTGGGATAATAGAGGTAGTTCAAAGTATGGTAGAGGGTATTGATAAATCTGTGAAAATTGAACCACACAGTATTGATGTGCTGTTGAGTGAATGGATGGGGTATTGCCTACTTTATGAGTCAATGCTCAGTTCAGTGCTTTTTGCAAGAGATAAATGGTGGATGCCTGGAGGTGCCATCCTCCCAGACACAGCAACAATTGTGAGTCATTTCCTGTTTCTCGGCTGCTTGTCCAGTGTGATATGGGTTATAACTGAGACTCGTTTTCCTTATCCTCTTGTGCAATGATTTGTTCAGTATGCTGCGGGTTTTGGAAGAGGTGGTACTAGTGTGCCATTTTGGGAAGATGTTTATGTCTTCAATATGTCTTGTGTTGGCAATTAACTTGTTCAAGATTCTGCTAAACTTCCTATAGTAGATGTGGTGCATGAGAACGATTTAGTTACAAATTCTTCAGTTCTCCAGGTCAGTGTTTGATTTAATTGCTTGGCAACTCTGATACGGACATAGCATTTCTAGGAATGTAACTTTTCTGTTTAGAATTTGGTTGACGAAGCTTAAATGGCTATCGTGTTTGCCTTGGTTTTATCTACAAATCTCAGAGCATCCGAATGCTCCTGGAAGTTTAGGAGATGCAAGTTTCTGATATCTCCAAATCTTTGGACCATCATCCTTAAAACGGTTAAAAGACGCAGTGTGTCCTTTCACTTTTCCCATTTCAATGTTTATGTCTCTCTTCTTTTTATTTCAAACATTATATCCCTGTTAGAAATACAGCAATGTTGTCCAAAATCCCTCCAATTGTCGGCCGTCCAATCACAGCCCGCCACGTGTCTCCGGGATGGGCCCGGCATCCATTTGGAAAATGTTTTAACCCCTCCTTATTTTCCAAAAAATCAGGATTTTTCAGAAATGGTAGAAAAGAACAAAAATGTAAAAGCTCCAAATTCTCACTTAATTTTAATTTTATGTTATAAATTAATTCTAAAACTATTTAAAAAGGAAAAATAAACACAATTTTTTAAAAAGAATCAGCTACACCTTTCACCATTATTTCCATATATACGGAAAAAAAAAAATCCTCGTGGCGCCATCTAAAGAACACCAACACTGCCAGCAATTATAGCAGCAACTCCACTTCTCAGGGGAGGAGGCCGCCCCTCGCCATTATCCTCACCCCACCTTGGCTGAAAAAAAAAAAGTGATTTTATTAGTAAGTAAATCTCAACCAGATCCACAATCATTGCAATTACATTAATTATACCACTAATCAAGGCAAAACTGTTGCCGTGTGCATTCATAGAAATCTTAGTGTGCATTCAATTCATTATTCACGAGAAATTTTATGGTGGGGACTCCCCAAGTTTGATTTGTTGTAGACCCCTATTTATGTTAACAAATTACCTTTGATTGTTCGCTCTTTCTATTTTAGGGTTTATCTATTTCTCCAATTTACCTTATAGGTTCCCCATTCATCTCCTAAAATTTATATTATTTCCTTATTTTTTTGTTTATTATTTAGGAAATAAATCTGCACATTCAATATATATACTTATATGGTTTAATTATTCCTAATATAACTGAATTTATGATCAAGTCTACAACAAATCAAATTTAGGGAGTCCCCACCATAAAATTTCTCCATTATTCACTACTGACTCTTTTCATACCCACCAATGAATCACACACAAAGAATGTATTCCCTACTAAAATCGTTACAAACACTAACAGTAACAAATAAATTGAAATCAAGAGGAAAAAGCTAATGAAAAAAAATAGGAAATAATACCAGGTGGAGAAGAAACCGAATATGGGATGAAGGGGCTGGGGTCCTCGTGTGCAACTCTGCCGGGTTGATTTCCCTTGTCAAGCTCGGCGCAACAGTTGGGCTCGATCCAACCGACGGCGGGGCGAGGAGGGGCGGCGCGGGAGCAGAGAAGGAGAGGGAAGAGATCCTCTTACCGGCGAAGAGGAAGAGGGAGGAGGAGGCGAGGGGGCCGACAGACTATAAGCTCTCGTGTGTTGACCCGACCACCCAAACTCCTCACCACACCGGATCTCCCTTAGTGCCAGTCCCCCTCCCTTCTCAATATCCTCCCCATCGGTGGCTCCTTTTCCATCAGATCCGTCGTACTCTGTTTGTTTTCTTCTAATTGTTTTTTTTTTAAATAACATGGAAATACACAGGCACATAGTCGAATTGGTTTTAGTTTCTACGCTTTTCTATACTATTTATTATACTATTTTGAAAATAAAAGATTTGAAAGATAGAAAAAAAAAAAGAAGATCAAATAAAACCATACAGGTCCCGACACGTCGGCACACATCCTTCTTTATCCTTCTTTTTTATTTTTTATTTTTCACTTCTTAAAATGAAATTTAAAATTTTAGATATTTGGAAGAAGGGAATAACAGAAAAAATGATCTGTGTTGACCCTATATTATGACAGGTGTCGAATTATGGTTTGTAAACCGGCAAATACAGGTTAAGAGGACGAGTTTTGTATATTTTCAACAGGTTGGGGGACTTGATCTTTGAGTTTTGAAAGAATGGGACACAAATATTGAAATCAGAAAAGTGAAAGGACAAACTGCGCCTTTTAACCTCCTTAAAACTGTCGCTGAACCGTAGGAACAATTCCTTTATGATACTCCTATTTGAAAGGTGGATCTTTTTTCTGGTGTTCTCTGTTTTCAAGTTATTCCAACTTCTGACATATTTTAGTCTGGAATACCGATGTACCGTTTTTAATGCTTTAAATTGATCCTTTATTGCCCGCCTATGGCGTTGACATGCTTTTAGAACATTAGAATTTCCTGAATTTTGAAAGATGAAAGAATTTTCTCATGTTGCAGGTAGCTGCTATTTTTTAATTAGTTTGGCTCGATCATGTTTATAACCTATGTTTATGTTAGTTATTTTATAATCTCCTTATGATTTTGTTTCCTACTTCAGACATTTGATCTGGTTACTATGAGGCATGATGAAGTGAGCATTGAGTTGGAACCAAAGCCAGGAATGGAATCCAAAACAACCTGGTGTTATGGTATTGTATTATGGTTTGATACTGGCTTTACCACCAGGTTCTGCAAAGAAGCCCCAGCAGTCTCGTCTACTTCCCCATACACTCCCAAAACACACTGGTCCCAAACAATACTCACCTTTCAGGAACCAATAGCAATGGCATTCGGCAGACACTCAGCCGATAGATCTGCAGTAGTTGGCACAGATGCATGCCTGCTGCAAGGCTTTGTCACCGCATTAGCATTTCCCGTGCATCCCAACATCGCAGCATTGACATTTCACTTGAAACAGTTGCGATTAGCCCTGATGGTCGAAAAAGGTGTTGGCCAGTGCAGATGTTTAATCTCTTAGAACTTCCACGTTCAGATTGAACATCAAGATCATAGCCTAGCATGTATAGGTTTTTATTTAAAACTTTCAGGTCTTGCTTTTCTTTTCTTTTCTTTTTCTTTTTTTTTTTTTCCTTTTGGTTTGTTGCTTGTAAATTTTGGCCTTTCCTTGTCATGCTATTGGCCTTATGCCAGAGGTCAGTTATCCTATATTGTTATCTTCTGTTTTGCCCTAATTTGAGATGTTAAGATTGTTTTGGCAAAATTTGAGATGTTAAGATTGTTTTTGTTAAATCCTCTGAACGGCACCATAGTACGTCAGCACATCTTGGATACTACTGTCAACCATGCTTGGCTAGCAAATCCACGGGAATCTTAGCTTTCCTGTGGTACTTGTGGCATTCTAAGCTGGTGGTAAAGGGAACTTTCGGATTCATCACTAGTAATGTGCCATCATCCCCCTGTGATCAAAGTGCTTTCCCACTCCCACAGAGATTAGACCTGGCAATTCGTGTTATCGTGTCGGGTTCGTGTCGGGTTGAACAGGTAATCGGGTTCTAATTCTTCAACCCGACCCAACCCATTTAATAATCGTGTCGTGTCGTGTCCAATCCGTTTATTATCGTGTCGGGTTCGGGTTGACCCATGGGTTACCTATTAAATCTAGTCAGCCTAAAAATCAGTTTTGAATTTTTCTATATTGCACAAGTCGTTGTATTTTCTAAGCAAATAGGCATATAATTAGATTTTCTCATATATTAAATAAAATTATAAATTCTAGAGTCATAATGTAATCATATTTTAAAACATTTATAAAAATATTTTTAGATAATTTTAGTAACTTTGACCTTAAATATTAAATAAGTCTTGTATTAAATTAATAAAATATTTATACCCTAAATATAATCGGGTCATAAACAGGTACCCATCGGGTTGGCAGGTCAACCCGCACCTGACCTGCTAATTTTCGTGTCGTGTCGGGTCTACCCATTTAACTAAACGGGTTGAAAATCTCTGACCTATACCTACTAATTTCGTGTCGGGTTCGTGTCGGGTTGTCGTGTCAATACCCGTTTTGCCAGGTCTAACTGAGATCGGTTTAAGCTCTTCTGCAGATGGGTTTGTTTCTTTTTTTTTTTTTTAACTATAGATTGCATAATATTGCACAATGCATCCTTAAGGCTTGAGCTACACTGCATGAAGTGCAGTTCAAATACCGCTGTAATGTTTTTACCGAGGATTGAATTCTTCTTAAAACTTACTAAGCGAACCTTGCTGCAAGCCCCTATTTCAAAAAAAAAAAAAA
>JAKUCV010006769.1:20607-81480 GCA_028386065.3 Turnera subulata | reverse complement strand
TTGCTTGTGTTGAGGAGAATATATATATGGACCCTTTGATGGAAAATGGTGGGTCATGGGAAGCCAAAACCATCACTCGCTCGCTTTAGTGTTTCTTACTAAACTACCCTGCCATTTGCCATATTTTAGCAGGAACACATAAACATAATAGATGGCCATCTCATTACCCTGGGAGGGAGGCATCTCAAACAATTCAAAATTTTAATTCCACCTTAAAAGAAAGAAGAGAACGCACTTCCATGAAAGAAAAAGAATGCACTTTCATGGAACTTTTATTGCAAATAATTAGAGGGAGAGGGAGATAGAGACATCAGCAATTCAACATGGACCTTCAAGGTCGACAGAATGAGACAGTTTGCATTGATATAGAATCTGGTTCACGTAAAACTCCAGATTTTCCCAAAAAAAGAAAAGGACAATTTACAGAATAAGTCAAAGGGATAGGGGACATTTTCAGCCCAAAAAGTAGGAGCTTTATCATAAGATGACTGGACCCGGCTGCAATACAACTCCCAAACTCTAGTCCTATAAAAATAAATGATGCCAAACATGTATTATATATCTTTCCCATCAAAATTATAATAATATAACTATCATAATATATTATTAGTATTTTGCAGACAGGTTTACATGGAGTATACCATGACATCCATATCAAAGGTTAAGCAGTTAATAAAATTTGAATGAAACAAAAGATAATTTAGAATTATAACTTTTTTGTCAAAAATTTAGAATTATAACTTATAAAGTCATATGACACTCGGCTTGAATTCGCTCTATAGCTTCTTTATACATTGAAATTTGCCATTGCGCTTGAATTCCAGTAACCGAACTCTTAGTTACTTCCAAAAAAAAGAAAGAGAAAAAGAGGAGTTTATGAATAACAACTAATATCATTTTTTATATAGAGGGTTTTTTTGCCAATACAAATATGTATATACATTTTTCCCACACATGCATATACGTCACTTATAGTGGCTGATTATTAAAGATTAAACCCAGACAAAAATCACCTTCAAAGGATACACACCATAGGATAGTTTGATTGATTTTTTTTTTTTTATGCTAACGGTAATTGATTGATAGTTTGATTGATTGTTGGTTACTATGCGGCTTAACTCTCTTTTTTTGTAAAAAAAAAAAGGAACGAAAATACGGGTCGACTCTTTTTGCTATATGTGCATGATTGGACTTCAGTTAAGATTTGGCTTGGCATGCGAGCATTGAAAAGGAATGGTTGGTTTTCAATTAAGTTTTAAGTGTTTAACTATGGTAAATGAAAGAACAATGGTGATTCCCTGTCATTTTGCCAATTTGCTATCAATTTTTTCTTCTTTTTTTTTTTTTTCTTTTAGCTGAGCCATGCATGCAAAATTACAAAACGGCATGTGCTTTAAAAAGCTTCCAAGGATCTCTGAGCCTGAGCCCTAAAAATTGCTAGGACCTTACACGCTTTGTAGCACTATAAACTCGTGTGGATAAGGCTCTTTATCAACACGTGTCTAATCGTGGAAAGATTGAAACCCACCACTACAGAATCTTGCATTTCTTGAGCTGTTAGCTTCTTTAGTGCCAGTCATATAGGCTACAAGCCCATTCCTTGTTTGAATGGGCTGCAATGTACGTTTCTTCGACTAGTCAGTTTCTTTCATTTAGTTCCATTTTTTTTTGGCCACTCTTCTTGTTTTTCTCCTACCCTTATTAAAGATGGAAGAAGTGAAGGAACTTATAAAGGCTGATATGGAAGAAAGGGGAAAAAAGCTGCTAAGTTTATCCTGTCAACTAGATGTCCAAAAGAAAAGTGGGAGAAAGATCCTATCCACAAAGGATGGGTCAAGGGAGATCCTATTTTGTTTTCTTATGAGTTTGATTTTGATGGCTAGTGCCTTTGTCTTGTCAATGGCCATGCCAGGCATCAGTTTCTTCTTCTTTTTTTTCTTTTTTTTTTTTATTTTTTAAGTGATGCATTCAAAATGCCTTTATTTGATTCAAAGGGTAAGACTGCTGCGTAGTTGACGACACAGCGGCAGTTGCAATGTGTATGAAGGGAAGAGAGACGAATTATCCCTCAACACTGGACTTTCTAGAGGAAGGATCAAAAACAGACCTCTGGGGAAATTTATCATGATCGTTGTGCTATTGTGGCAGGAATTTTAGATTATGTAAAAAGCCATTTAAAGTTGCATCATAATTGCACGCCTAAAGTTGCATTTTAATTGTATTCTTGAATCAAATCCTTCTATTCTCGCCAATATATATGATTAACTGCTCATTGATTTGGGCCCATTGTCATCAGGACTTTGGCCTAAACATCCTGTATCATTCCCCCCGGCCAACCCAAAGGCGCCCAATCCAAATCTTTGCCCATTTATTATAGCCCAGTGACTGACTGACTAATCTCTTTTTTTTCATTATATTCTCTCAACTTGTTAGTAGTAATTTTTTTTGATACTAATGAGTATCCCAGCTCGACAAGTCAGACTAATCTCATCCGTGGCTCGACACCCAATCTCGCTTCCCGGGCATTTAACCTAAGACCACGAGCGGGGTCCAACATATTTAACCACTCCCAACAGGTGCATTTTCCATACCTCTACGTTTCTCCGGATCGAACCCGGGACGTGTGAGTTAAGGGGCCGCAGCATGCTGGACCACTGCGCCATTTGTAAAGGTTATTTTTTCCTTTTATGAGAATTATTTATTTTTAGGGAGTGGATACACCAATTCTAACATACCTATTTAGTATATGATTATTTTTCCGAACTAATAATAGTTTAAGGAGTTTGCAGGATCAAATCATTAGGTTTGTAGATATTCTTTTGGCATCACGTACGTGATAATACATATAATTTATATATATACGGATTCCACCTCCATGTCGAGGTAACTGCGATTCCACAGGTGTCGTGATACTATCATTAGACTTCTCTTTCTTCCTACATTTTAATTTTTTAATCCAAGTTTATTCATTAGAAAAAAAAAAGAAAGAGATTGATAGTTTCATCAAAAAAAGAAAAAATTGATAGGAAATTGGCAAAAATGACAGGAAATCACCACTCTTTCATTTACCATAGTTAAATTGAAACGCCTCGACCCGTATTTACTGTACACAGTAAACACGTGCCGGAATTGTTACGACCCGACACCAACGTGAATCATCATACAGTGAACAAACTTAACAAATGGCTTAGCAGTCCAAAAAGCTGGCTCAAAAGCCCAAAATCAAAAATATGCAACTGGCCCTTCGGCCCAACAACAACTATACATCACCCGATCTCGGGAACATCAATAACATCACAACCGGCCCAAGACCCAACAATAACAATAATCAGCACAGCGAAAGACTTTTAAAACTCACAAAGACACTGTATGCGACACTGATGCAAACTATGGATCCGAGTCCTGTCCGAGGATTAACGTTGCCTGTCTGGAATGCATCATACCTGAACCACAAATAACTCAACCTACGGGATGAAAGCCCGCAGGTGAGGGGTGAGTCCGAAGTGCCCACCAACTATGGATAGACAATCAATATGCAACACTATAAATTACTCAAGGTCAAAAACAGACACAACAGCCAAAATACACCAATCCAAAAGACTCGACCCAAAACTGGTCCAAGACCAAAAAGACTTAAACAAAAATCCAATTTCCAATTTTATCTTTCCGGGCCCCGTCACGGATAAGCTAGGGTCGTACCAGGTTATCAACCTGTTCCTGGTGCGAGATAAAAATGAACCCGGGATCAACATTCCAATAACAAACTCAGGGATCAACATCCAAATCAAACCGGCATCAACATGCCCATCACAAGTAACCCAGATCATGGCCACCACAAAACAGTCTCTAACCATCCGGTCGTACCTCTACTTACCACGTGACAATTATATCATCATCATCCAAAACCAAATCTCAGGGATCAACATCCCCAACCAAAATACCGGGATAGACATCCCAATCCAAAACCAAGGATCGACATCCTTATCACATTTTATTATTTAATCCATTATTCTTTATACCAAAAAGACACAGAGATAAACATCCAAAAACTCAATGCACGGGGATAAACATCCCAAAACTCAAATCATAGGGATAAACATCCCAAAATCAATCAAGACACTGGGATAAACATCCCAAATCAAACCACAACAAATGCAACACCCAACAGTGCAACAATCATCAAACACAACAACCGAGTAATATAGGCACATATCGAAGGAAATCCATCCTCACCTTAGCCGATTACTCAACTCTAAAACATCAACCGGTCCAAAGCCGGCTCCTCGGGAAACTGCCCGATATCCAAACCTATACAACAAAACAACATGCTCACATAAATGCGCATAATCGGTATGCTATAATGCCATAAATTGTAAATTAAACCCCCCATTGGTTATACGTCCCGGTTATATTTCATAAGATTATCTTCAATCGTTTTAAATCCTTTTCCAAAAATAGTATATCGTACGTATATCCGAATATCACTTCGGTATTCACTACTTTAGTAAAATTCTTTTCAAAATATTTTTATGAAGGTACTTATCATTTTCCAAGAATATAATTATCATAAAATAATTTTTCTGGAAAGATATGTATTTATATTTATATTTTCAAAATTATTTATATAAAATAATTATACTTCTCCAAAAATATAATTACTATAACATATTTTCCTAAAAATATAACGTATGCTTATACTCCCAACATATTTATAGTATATGTGTACTTTTCTAAAATAATTGCTATATAGTAATTTTGCAAAGGATATAATTCATACTTTAATTACCTTAGTTTCTTGAAAATAATATAACTTGGTATTTACTTTGTTTATATTTATAAAATTACTATGTACATATATATATTCCATATACCATTTTTTCTAAATTTTAAATATACACAAGTTTTTATTATTATCCTTTTTTTAAAAAAGGACTAGGCCCGAACAGTGCTGGCCCAACCCACTGCACTGGCCAACTCAGGCCCAAGCAGGAGCCCAAGGACAGGCCCGCGCAGCAGGCCCAACACATAGCCCAGCAGCCCAGCAACCAGGCCAGGCGCGAACCGCCCATGGAAACGGGCTAACCCGACCCGTCTGTCAACCCATCCGGGTCTGCTCACCTCGCTGAGCACGACGGCAGCGGCACGGCGACGCGAGGTGACGGTCGGCGTGCAGGCGGGAAGGCAACGGAGGCGAGGGTGGCGGTCGAGCAGGGGTGGTGCGACACTGCGGCAGGAGGAGGGACCGGTCCGGGCGGCTTCGTCGGGTCGATCTCCAGGTAACGGCGACGAGGCGAGACGTGGATGGCAGAGTCGGCAGTGGTGTTGCGTCCAGTGGCTGCTTGGAGCGGCGGTCGGCGATGAAGCAGGGGAGCAGTGCAGGCGGGAGGCCAGGCGCGACGGCTTGTACAGGCGGCGATTCGCGGGCGGTAGAGGCGGCGGAAGGAGAACACAGCTGCTGGAGGCGAATGGCGAGCGGCTGCTTGCTTCGTCGAATCGTCTCCTCAAGCGACGGCCCGGTGGTCTGCAGCGATGAGCGAGGTTGCGAGGAGGACGGCGTGGCAGGGAGGAGAAAGGAGGAGGAAGAGGAGGCGACGGGTGCAGGTGGTGGTTGGTGGTAGCTCGGGTGGTTTCAGTGGTGTGTGGTTTCGGGTTGCAGGTGTAGGCAGGGAAGATGACAGGGTTTTTTTTTTAGGCAGAAAAGGGCAGAAGGCAACAAGTGAGGAACACGAGTTTCACAGGTGAGCAGGTCACGGGCATCACAAGCCATTCACAGGCATAACAGGAGGAGGCCATCACGAGCATCACAGGTAGGTGACTGCTAAACCCAATCATTTAGTCGTGTACCATCCGGACCCGAAAAATCTCAACTTGATCCGTAAAAATCCTCAAGAAAATCCCAAGCGTGGAACAAAGCTCGGTTTCGGTATCCGTGTCTCGTTTTACCCGGAATTAGTTACCCAAGATTAATTCCATAAATAAATACTGTGTAAATGACTTTCACGATCCCGATAAAAATAAAATTTTTACCCGGGCCGTTACATAAATACTTAAAGACTCTTGGAAACCGGCCATTCATTTTCATTGCGCGGATTCAATCTTTAGTACAAGGCCAAGCCAAATCTTCAATCATGCACATATAGCAAAGAGTCAACCCGTATTTTCTTTTTTTTTTATTTACTAAAAGAGGGAGCTAGAGAGATAACTCGCATAGTAACAAACTTTCAAATTATCTTTTGGTGTATCTTTTGGTGTATCCTTTGAAAGGGATCGTTTGTGTTGGGTTTAATCTTAAGAATCAGCCACCATCCATGAGTACTGACGTAATGATTGAGGTTTACACGCGGCAGAATTCATAGGGTAAGATCTAAGCATAAAAAAGAGGCTGTTTCACTTATATGCTTTCGAAAGTTGAAACAGCCAATCCAAAAAAAAACGTGACTGGATAGCACTAGGGGTGTAAACGAGCCGAGTCGAGCCGAGTAGTACCATGCTCGACTCGAGCTCGTTAAGTGAATCCCAAGCTCGAGCTCGAGCTCGTTAGATTTTCCATTGTTTGAACTCGGCTCGTTAAGGCTCGTTAAGCAGTGGTTGGCTTTGGTAGCTATGTCTCAACTCGACAGAGCTCATTAACTCGAGCTCGATAATATTAAATAGACATTCAGATATTTTTAAACACTCTAATCCAAAGTCTAAACATAACTAAATTGTTAATACCAGTAAACACTTAGGAAAAGTACCAAAAGATGTTTAAAAATTGGTAAACACTTCATGAAAGAACCTCCAACAAGCTGCATGAATGAACCTCCAACAAGTTCCAAGCAAAACACTCCATGAATGAACCTCCAACAAGCTCCAGAAATAAGACATTTTCTTAATCAGAAAAGAACCAGACAACCATGCCAACGGTATCATGTCAAGTATACATAAAACCTGCCATAAAAAAATAGCATTACTCTCAGGTTTTCATGTCTCTGTGAAGAGTGTGAAACTTTTGAAGAACACAATACCTTTGGATGCCAACGGTACCATTATATGTACGCATCTGTGTATATAGCTAGAAAGCCCCTGCATACGAGCTTCAACCCAAATATAAATGTGGGCAATGAATTTTTACAAATGACAGGATATGAATTCCCAAGAGCATAGCAACCTATCTATATTGAACGAGTATGAAGCCTTAAGAAACCTAATATCCATGAATAGGTCTGTGATTGTTTCAGCACAGTCAAGCCACAAAGAAGATGAAGACAATTAGAAAAATAATTATCACAGCAAATATCTTGATCAAAAGCCACCTATTTGATGATATTTGGTTAAGATGCCTCAATAATTGCCCACGGGCATTATCAACATTAGTCAAGGAGACAAGGCTGAGGCAGAGCTACTCCCGAACTACTCGGGATTGACTCGCTAGCTACTCGAACTTTTGCTCACATTTAATATTATCGATTGAACGAGTATGAAGCCTTAAGAAACCTAATATCCATGAACAGGTCTGCGGTTGTTTCAGCACAGTCAAGCCACAAAGAAGATGAAGACAATTAGAAAAATAATTATCACAACAAATATCTTGATCAAAAGCCATTGATTTTGATGATATTTGGTTAAGATGCCTCAATAATTGCCTACGGGCATTATCAACCCTAGTCAAGGAGACAAGGCTGAGGCAGAGCTACTAGCGAGCTACTCGGGATCGACTCGCTAGCACTCTAAGCTCGCGAGTAGACAGCGGTTGTATGAGAAGGCTGAGGCAAGTCAACAACAAAACAGACACAACCGCCTGCTAAAATCAATGAAAACCCAGGCGGCCGGTATATCTGAAAATCTGTCTAATTTAATGCAAAAACTGGATGCAATGATCACATGAAAGAGAAGAAGCCCACTTTTTCATTCCCAAACAAACTGTAACAGTTTAAATGACCAAATTATATTCAACCCGGAAACAAACGCTCTATATTCCTAGGTTGAAAGCACACCCATATTTTGGAACAAATCCCAAATCAAAGAACACAAACTAGCTTCACTAAGATACAAACACAAAACATCACCAAAAACCAAAGAGGGAAGAAAAGAGGATGCAACAGAAAATAGCGTGATAAAACCAAAGCACTAGAACGCAAACATGGACCCGATCCGACCACACACACTACGTTACGTACCAGCTTACATGTCCCTAACTTCAAACATGTTACGGTTTTTTACGACAATATATATCATACATGTGCATCGACTTCAACTTGCTAAAATCCTTGGGGAGGGAGATGAGGTGAACTGTGGATCTCTTGTGGAACTGAGTGAGGTCAGGGTCATCATAGTACCTCTCCCACCCAAGAGATCGTCTAGCTTGTCCTAAAAAACTGCATAGGAAGTGATCACTTCATAGGATGGAGTGTAAACCAACACTTTACGGCGAGTGCTTGAACTCTGCTTGCTCCCATCCAATGATTCCGCTCCTGGGTTCTCCACCAAACGAAACGCACCGTTCCTGTAAACCCAAACACCAGACATTTTTGTTTGCAAGGAAATTAATCCACGGAAGAAGAGAAGAAGGAATGGAAAGAGTAATATATAAGAGAGGTAGTTGCAAGCTAGCTAGCTAGTGTGTAAGTAAGTAGCTACTCTATTTTGGGGATGGGTTGGTCATGGCATACTAAGGCAGGGCATATATATATAGGCGATCGAGGGATGGTGGGGATGGACGTATCGGGATGTTTGTGTTGGTCCGAAGAAAAATGGTTGGATTGAGACTTTGTTCTAGCTAGAGAAGGCTAAAGGAAAAGGACGTGTGTAAACTTAGTCATTAGTGGACGACTATAGGTGTGGCTAGCCAATCTAAATTTGTATACTATACGGGCATCATATATGTGTCTATAAATTAAGAAGGAGATTTGAGTGCCACAGATAGGAGACAGACATAAAGTTTTTTAAAAAGAACAGAAAAAAAGGGACATGATAAGGCTAGCTAGTTCGAAAGGTTAGAAAAATGATGTCTTATGTATATATTAATTGTACAATGTCTTTTTTTAGACCCGGCACATGATTTATATACTCGCTATAGTAACCATTTATTTTATCATCTAAATGTAGATGTCATAGATTTAAGATGGAGGGAGAGATCGAGTGAGGAAAAATGGCTCAAAAAAAAAAAACCGTTTCCTATTAATACATACAATCAATTACTGTAGAATATAATATATCACTCACAACAAACAAACCTTTATTTATTTAATTTGAAACCTAAACCTACGCGACAACGCCGTGCCCGTGCCCCTCACGGTAGCCACACCCTCGGTGTTTTTCTCACAATTATTATCTTGCTACACATAATAATAAAATCCTGACACACCTATTTATAGGGACTATGACTTAACGGACAAGACATGACTCCTTAACCGAATCGGACTTGGACTCTTAAAACCCAATAATATAAAGACTCTTAAGCCCAAATTAATTAGGCTTAGTTTAATATCCAACAATTACCTTCGAAAAAAATCTAGTGAGGAGAAGAGTGATTTAGGAATGAATCTGTCCTTCAATACGTGACGATTCGAGTCCTTACTAATGGCAGTGTTTGATAAGAGGCTCAATTTTTTTTTCCAATGTAACCATTATGTGTAGAAATATATAGCCTTTGCGAATTTATTAATGCCAACAAAATTGGCTTAATTCGTTGGAGTTTCAATTCATTACAATATCTATTAGATTGAAATTTCTATTTGCTCTTAACGAATCATGGAAAACCCACTATAAGTTTTGCATCACATATATGCTTCTTGATGAATCTATTTTATATTATTAGTCTTCGTCAAAAAAATCTGACATATAATCAAAGAAGAAATGCCAAAAAATCTAGAGAATAATAAATTAATAATAAATAGGTTAGTGCACTTGAATGGTTGAATCATATTCCATTACCATCATTCAAGTGATATATGAACGAATATGATTCTTGTGGCAACGATTTGGTCATGTAAATTGTTACAGTTTGTTTGGGAATGAAAAAGTGGGCTTCTTCTCTTTCATTTCTGTTGGGATAGTGGTTGAGACAATGAATGGGAGTGATTTGACCGAGGTTCATTTTGAGAGGATTCAAGTTAACAATGTATTGTTTTGACTTTGACCATTACTTTTTTGGAATAAAAAAACTAGGAAACAAATTTGTAAAAAAAAGATGAAGAAAAAATGGGAGCAAATAAAATTTTAAAAAATGAAATATGTCGATTCTTGGCGACTTAACTAGCAATTTCTTTTTTTTTTTTTAATGAACTAGCAATTTCTTGGAAAATAAACAATATGTCCCGGTTTCTCACGAATTCAGGGAACATGAGTGTAAATAAAAGTAGGGGGACAAAAATAAAAAAGTTGATAAAGTAGAGGGACAAAAACACTTTTTAACCCTAACTTTTGTATCCCCCTTCATAGTTCATTCTTTCTTACAACTCTCGTTCGCGTTCTTGTTCTTTGTTTTACCCACTCTTTTTTAAGGTAATTTTTTCTTTGTTTCCTAATTTGGCTGAATTGGGTGATATGATTTTTCTCGTAACTGAAGTTCTGTTTGATGGTTTGCCTTCGAGCTAATCTCTAATTGTTAGAATCAGTTCTTAGTCATTCATTCCCCATAAAGAAATCGTCGTCGTCTGGGATTATTCTGCCATTATCTTGGGTTTAATTGTGATTTTTCGATTTTCTGTTATTTTTCGCTTGTGGGTATTTCTTTCGTGATTCAAGTTTTGTACTTTTTACTTAATTCTAGCCCCGGTTCTATCGTTGTACTAATACATTGTGGTTCTTATGTGATTTTTTTTTTTTCCAAGTTGAATTTCAAATCCCCAAATCCTCCCAACTAAACCAGATAGAAAGACTGGTTATTTGCCAGCACACACAGACACAGTAGAGAGAATGGAATTGGAAGACGACGACTGGGGTTTAAGCGCTGAAGAATTGGACTCCCTCGAAAGAGACGCTCTTCACAAGATAGCTCAGCAGCAGCAGCAACAACAGCAGAGACTGCAGTTCCCTCCTTCCAATCAAAACCCGCCAATTCCCGATTCTTGCAACAAACCCATCTCTGATTTCCCCTCTACCACGGTAAAACAGAAACAAAAGCTTCTTTCTTTTCTTTCTTTTTTGTTAATTCCACCAATGTGTCGTCATCATTCTGAATTTCATCCCTTCACTAACATTCCAGGTCCAATCTTTATCTTCTTCTGTGCCCACAACAAAGCCTGGTCAGTCTCTTTCCACTCCTTTTATTCTAACCGAAGCCGCTGGTCTCAACTCTTAGTTGCTTGCTATTTACATGTCATCGTTTCTTCCTTATGGATAAACTTTTCTTTCTTTTTCTTTTTTTAATCGCTAATCATCTGTCTCGCTTTTGTATGTTGTGGGGTTCTTCTTGCCTGTGAAGATGCAAGTCCGAAAAGACTACCAAAGCTTTCTGTCAAGTTTTTTCTTCATGCCACTGGAAATATTGCTGCTAAGTTTCCATATGACCCGGTCGGTGTTGCTTTCTTCTACCTCGCATGTTCTTCTCCATTTGGGGTCACTTGATCAACGTCCATTTTTTGTTTCACTCATTCATTGCGCTTTTTATTATGTTCAAACAGGTACTAGTTGGTGCTTTTCGCAAGGTCCCTAAAGCCACCTGGAATGCTAAAGAAAGGTCTCTCCCCCCTCCCCCCCTCTCTTCTTCTTCTTTCTTTGTGTGTGTGTGTGCGTGTCTGTACCTCCTCATGTTGCTCATTTTTATGAACTTTGTCGGAGTGCAGCCTTAGCGTGGTCCATCACTGTTGAACCTGCAGGTTGTGGATTTTCCCAGTAACTTCTTTGTCTTCCGCTGAGAAAGCTTTGAATGAAGCATCTGGCTTGAATGTTGAGGTGCTCATTTCTTGTCTCATTATGGTCATAGGCGGACTATTAAGCTGAGGCTAGTTTGAACTCGCACAAATTAGTTGCATTCTGTCTCTCTTATCTTCTGTTGTTCTTTATAATTTATTTTAGTTTATGAAATGGAGGGATTGCCTGGTGAATCTATGATGCATGCATATGCTCTCTTTAAATTTAAATTCTCTGTAGGTTGCTTCGTTATCGTAACCTTAGTGATAAGTTGTTTTCGTGTGGTTTAAACCTTCTAGGTGGAGAACTTAGATACTTTGGTGGTACGAGCTATTTCTGCTGCTTCTGCTGTTCCAGATCTTAGAGGTGAATACTTATTTTCTTTGCTGCTGATTTTATCCACTCATTTTAATTTGCATGTAAGAGCATGCATTTTGGGGCTTTGTATGGCATAATGAATTTACTGTTACTTCCTTTTGAGTGGTGGTATATATGTACGCCACTGACCTTGACTTTCTGCTTGCTAAGATTGGTATGCCAGGATACCTGAAAATGTTGAATCAAAGCTTCTTCCTTTCCAGAGAGATGGTGTCAGGTAGTGGGCTTTCCCTGGTTAGATCACGTCAATCAAAAAAAATCTATCAAGATCCAAAGAGATATTTGTTACTCATTTACTTTAAAAATATGACCTTATACAGTTTATTTATGGTTCTTGAATTGCTCATTTTCTATACCTTTTCTTCTTCAGGTTCATGTTGCAGCACGGAGGGCGTGCCCTTCTAGCAGATGAAATGGGACTGGGGAAAACATTACAGGCAAATTTTACTCATTTCCTATTACATTCTGATATCATACTATGTGAAAGCTGCATAGTTTGCAGCCAGAATAATTTATGTTGGTAATTTACTTAGTAGAGCAATAGTAGCCAATTCTTGTATGGTTTATTTATGGACTTAGGTCCACATAATCTGTATTACCATTGTCTTCTCACGAAGATATCCATAAAGACTTGCATTTATATGCCATATTTTTTTTCCCTCAAATAATTAAAAAGTTTAATAGGAAATCATGTTTATAGATATCTTACTATTTAATACTGTGGTCGTAAAGATGATCATGTTATGGAGAAAATTCTACATGGGATGTAGGATTTTAGTTGTTCTTGGAGCTACAAGATCCAATTTATTTGCTAATGCCTTCAAGGCTCTATTCTAAATATTGCAATTGTTTTGTCTTTGATGCAATTTCTTGGTGTAAACACTCTTACTGAATATCTCTTTGTTTTTTTCCAGGCTATTGCTGTAACTGCATGTGTTCCCGATGCTTGGCCTGTCCTTATAATTGCACCATCTTCCTTGCGATTGCATTGGGCTTCGGTTAGTGTTTTATTGTATACCTACTGAAGTTTCAGATAGGGATTCCCCCACCCCAGCATTTCATGTTTTCTTTCCATCTTGCAGATGATCCAACAATGGCTCAATATTCATTCATCAGATATACTAGTATGCTTATTAGCCCTTTAACAGTTCCTTCCTCTATCTTTTCTTTTCCTTCTTCTTTTCTCTCTGTTTGAGGTGGAGCGGGAACGATGAATTTATTACCCTTGCACTTATAAGCTCCTTTTTTGTTAGTACTTGACGAGTATTTGAATGTTTGGTTTACTTCTTTTGGTTCTGTTAATAACTTGGTATTAATAGGTTGTTTTATCACAATGGAGTGGATCAAACAGAGGTGGATATAACATAGTACCATCAAATACCAAGGGCCAGATTGATCTTAATGGGGTATTCAACATCATCTCTTATGATATGGTCCCTAAGTTGCAAAATACAATAACGGAATCAAGCTTTAAGGTGATTGAGATTATTCATTCACTTATAGTTTGTAATGCTTCCTAAATACGTTTGAGTTATCTGAAGTATTACTTCATATGGAAGATTATGATGTTGCATATGATTATGGAGATACTGAATGCTTATTAATATACATGGCATGGCTAAATTTGCAGTCTGTGTATTTATTACTTGCGCTTCATTGGCTCTTTCTGCTGTTTCATTTGTATCTAGGTTGTAATTGCAGATGAGTCTCACTTTCTGAAAAATGCTCAAGCAAAGAGGACAACTGCTTGTCTTCCAGTTATAAAGGTGCCAACTTTTTTATAAATCCCTAATTTCTTTCATATTTGTAGTCTTTCTTCAAGTATGTGTGCGCACAATTGTAAGTTAATTCTGGAGCTTGTTAAATTTACGGGTTTTCCTTAAACTTTCTGTACATGGAACAATGCAATACAGCATACCCCTGTTCCATAGCTGTCATCATATTTTCGTCTTTTCTTGTCAAGGAAAAATTCTTTAGCGCCCATAAATCACTTAGATTATAGTAACTTATTCTATTGAGTTGTTACAAATGAGTAGAACAAGTGAGTAGAATAAGGATGCTTTGAGTTGTTACAAATGGATGTCTGGAAATTATTTTGTGAAAGCAGGATTGTAAAAGGTAAGTGGATGTTACTTAACAGCTGTGAATCCCACCTCTGTTTCTTTATTATTCCATGATATCATCATAAAGAGCTCCACTAGAGGTTCACAGGGAAAAAATGGAAACTTATCTGTTTCTGGGAAAAAGAAATTGCCGTAACAGCCAGTTACTCAGTTGTGTCTTTCCTATTCAAGTGTAAAGGTGGAACCGTACATGTTCAACCCAATTAGGTTCAGCTGACGCTGTTAGGGAATCAGAGCGCTTGCATCTCACTAAGAGAACTACTGTTTATGATTTTGATTACCTAGGACAAAGGACATGTGTTGTACAGGACGTTTGATTGATTTTCCCTCAAATGTGTTGTTAACATGAATGCAGACTTTCCTGATGACTGAACTTATTGTTCTTCAATTTCAGAAAGCTCAATATGCAATCTTGCTTAGTGGAACTCCTGCTTTATCCAGACCAATAGAGCTGTTCAAGCAGGTAAATTTAATTGCAGCCTTATATTTACATGTTATTTTCCTCCTATTTTCTAATGATTCATTCCGCAGCTAGAAGCGTTATATCCTGATGTATACAAGAATGTTCATGAATATGGTAACCGATATTGCAAGGGGGTAAGTTAATTGCTTTTTGGTTGAAAATCTATGATACTAAGTACTCTTTTGGCAATTACAAATTTATGGGTTCTAATGTCATTGTAGGGAATGTTTGGAGTTTATCAAGGTGCAAGTAATCATGAAGAACTGCACAACTTGATGAAGTCAACCGTGATGATTCGCAGGCTCAAAAAGGATGTTCTTGCTGAGCTTCCTGTTAAGCGTCGACAACAGGTAAATATTGGATCCTTATCTTTTTGGCTCTCCATTTGCTTACACATTCTAAAATTGTTGCTACTTTAGCTTTAGAACTTTTCTTCTCTTGTCATAGTAATGAGCATCAAGATCTAATATCTCTACTTGTTAGATCACTGAGGCAATTAAATAAAGAAGATTACCCTCATATATTTGCAGCATTGGGAAAAACTATTTAGCATCTTTTTATACTAGTCAATGAAGGTGGGATTCGAACTCGAGACCTCAACCCTCTTGCTTTTTGCAAGAGTACCAATGAGCTACGAGTCCATTGATAACTATTCAGCATTAAAAGGTTGATGGCATGCCACAATTTAATATTGCTTGTGGTTCATCTTTTATTTTATAGGTTTAGTCAGAATCACGATGAACATAAATGAAAGCCCTTGACCTTGTATGATTTGGTTGTTTTAGATTAGAATTAGCATCACTAACTTGAGACTTGGAAATGTTATTTCTCTTTATGTCTGTGTGTGTGTTGGCATGCATGCACCTTTGTAAATGCATGTAAGTATTTCCTTTTTGGGCCTGATTTTTACATGTTACTTATGTATTGTTTTACATGCTCTCAAACTAACTCTCAGGTTTTCCTGGATTTGGCTGAAAATGACATGAAACAAATCAATGCTTTATTCAGAGAGGTAATTTGATTTGCTAATAGTTAATCTTTATTTGAATCTGCTATAAAGTGAGTTTACTATCTCAATAGTACTGTATTTTTCTTGAGGTGTCAAGGAAGTAGTTTGATTTACTCTTTTCCCAGTTAGAGGTGATAAAAGGAAAAATTAAAGCATGTATATCAAAAGAGGACATTGAAGCACTGAAATTTGCTGAGAAGAATATTATTAACAAGGTATTATGGTAGCCCTTCTCCCTATACATTTTTAAGTTATTGTTCTTTTTGAATATATCCGTATTGCAGCTCTCAGTTCTGTTATTTGAGTTCAGATATATACTGACTCTGCCGATGCCAAGATCTCTGGGGTTCTAGATTATCTAGGAACTGTCATTGAGGTATTCATTCTCTTCTTTTTTAGATTTGCTTAATCTCTTATTTTGGTTTAATTCTTGTGGCATTTTTTCCCCAATTTCTTACGTTTTATTTCGTTTTGCAAGTTGACTTGACACTTTTTTTTGTAATTTCTAAGGAAATCTCTTTGCTTTTCTGAATGCAGGCAGGTTGCAAGTTCCTGATATTTGCACACCATCAAAGCATGATTGACTCAATACACAAGTTTCTTCTTGTAATACCACTTAACCTTTGCTGAGATATCTTTGTTGGCTTGTTCTTATGTTTCCCTCTAATCTCCAGAAGAAGAAAGTTGGCTGCATTCGCATTGATGGCAGTACCCCAGCTGCCTCACGGCAGACCTTGGTTTCTGATTTTCAGGAGAAGGATAATATCCGAGCAGCGGTGGTATATGAATTTTTCCTCGAGCTTTTATGTTTTGCCTCACTCTTTATAACATAAATAATACTGTTGTGGCACAAGTTCTGGTTAAGACCGACTCCTTATCTGATAAATTTTTGGCTTAGCTATCTATCAAAGCTGGAGGAGTTGGGTTAACTTTAACAGCTGCAAGCACTGTAATCTTTGCGGAGTTGTCTTGGACTCCAGGTGACTTGATTCAAGCTGAAGATCGAGCTCATAGAATTGGCCAGGTAAAAATGGGCAATGAGGATTGTGAGTCAGGAAAAATTAAGATTGTTGAAAGCTTTAAAGAGGTTTATGACATTTTATTAAGTCATTGTGGCATGGTGTAATTCTTCATTTTGGTTATGTTGATTATGAGAAAGATGCGGATATCTTGCATTTTATCTTGTCTGAGTAAAAAGGAAGCCATGCCTTTTGTTTAGGAGCGAAACCATTTCATTTGCTTTGTCCTTTCTTGCTTGCCTAGGAAAGCATATGATGTAGCTTTCAATACAGGAAAGAACACTGACTTTTTGTATCCAATAAGCAACTAGGCTTAGTCAATTTGCAAATTGGCATGAGATGATCAATCTCCTTATCTCCTGGGTTTCTAGCTTGAGATTGTTAGCCCCTTATACTTATCAGCTATTCAATCTGCTTTTTAGGAAAAAAAACCAGAAAAATCTGTGTCTATGGGAATGAGTAATCCACGTATAGCAGCATTATTACTTGTATATACGGCCAGTTTCTCGGTGTGAATACCAAGAACTCTTCAATTAATGCAGTCTCCTCTGAAAGCCGCTCTGGGTTCTTCCTGCCCAACATTTACTCGGTACATATGGTCTTCTTGTGATAGTTGTTGTTCTTGATAAGTAATAATATCCGAGTCATTAAGAGATCCTGTTGGTGGATCAGGCTTGTGGCATTTTGTTACTATTTCTGGTTTGTAAAGTTTGGGTGATCTCAGCTCTAAGTATCATACCTTAGCACACCCATCCCAATGGGTGGTTAGTTGTTTGTCTTTTGCCCACCTTTCACTAGTGATCTGCTGCTTGACTGCCACCCAGGTTAGTGTTGCATATGCATAGCTGCAGTCAATTTCTTGATGGCGTTGAAGTTTTGTACTCTTAAGTGACATGATGTCCTACAGCTTTTATCACATTCACTGCTATTTGTAATTGCAACTAAGAATTATTTGTGAGGACTGAAGTTCTATTGCCTTTTTCCTAACATTGTTTCTAATCCTGGTTCATTTACTGTTGCTTCATGCAATCAGGAGGCCATGTATGTGGTTATCTTAACATGATTATTTCTTGTGTTTTAGGTTTCTTCTGTCAATATATATTACCTGCTAGCACATGACACAGTTGATGACATCATATGGTAAGTTCTGCTGTCTACTGTTATCAACTTGTGCCCTCTTAGATCTAATTGAACAAGGTTCTCATTTGCTGGTGATGATAAGCATGGCCAATACTAACTAATCTCTGTTATGCTTCTTTAGGGACGTTGTTCAAAGCAAGTTGGAGAACTTGGGACAGGTATTTATATGTTTTAAGTATATCAATTTGGTCTCCTTGTCTTATTCTAAACATTGCTCTTAATATGTCCTTGATGCTAGGGATTTATGTGCTTTTAGGACTCTGAAATGTATCAATTCGGTCTCCTTGTCTTAGTCTAGACATTGCTCTTAATATCTTCTTGATGCTAGGCATTCATTATGCCAGTGGTTATGTGCAGTTGGACTGATGTGGTTTCACCTTTAATCTTGACTTGTTCCATCTATATGTATATTAGATGCTAGATGGCCAAGAGAATGCCTTGGAAGTTTCAGGTAGCCACCATGGAGGCAGTCCTGCAAAGCAAAAAACTTTGGACTCTTACTTGAAGCGTTGTAGCAACATGGATGAGTTTCACCAGCAGTCTAAGCTTAAATGCCAGAGGCGCTGATAACAAAACAGACCTGGGTGAAGTTTTATTCTTACACTCACATGCAATCATGTGCAATTATTTTGAACTCCTGGAGGGAACATCCAGTCCTCATCCTTTACTTTTGGCTGCAAAAAGAGACCTGCAGATCACTAGTTCATTTTCTGCAGAGATGGTGCATGATAGTTGAGGATTTCTTGGGAACTGTGTCAGAGGGATGAAACTTTAGGAGAAGCATAATCCTTCTTGGGAACTGTATCAGAGGGATGAAACTTTAGGAGGAGCATAATCCTTCTTGGGAACTGTATCAGAGGGATGAAACTTTAGGAAGAGCATAATCCACCGGTGGCAACTGTGTGTTTGTGACAAGCTTTTGAGTTTGTGAACGGCTCATGTGAACTGTGAGTCGTGATGTATATTTATATTGATTCTAATCAGATACAATTTACAACTTACTATTGTAATATATAGTACTTAGAGTTTTTCTCGATATAGTACATGGTATATTGTTGTCTATCACAGTTATACATAAGCGAACTACTAGCAATAACACTCTTGGTTCTATGTTTGAAGTATATCTCTGGCTAACACTAAACTCAGTTTGGTTCACGAGGTGATGTACCGCTCCTGTGGCAACGGCTTGGTGTGCCAACAATTAAACTGCAGTAATCGATTTGAATTCCTCAAATTGGCCCGTTGATGTAGTAGTACTCTAGTCCTTGCGGACGAAAAAAATCCACAATTTGAGCTACACAACATTAGATATAAATTCATATTAATTGTGATTTAGTAAGGAGCATTTGTCCCTTTTTAAATAGAGTGGCAGGAATGGTTAAAGTTATCTATGATTTGTTGGAAATGATATTTAGTAAGAGAATAATTTTCTACTAAAAGCAAGAAGGTTAACTTGCAAAAAAAAGTATGAAGGTTGATTTGATATACAACACCATAATATACCTGTATTTTTAGGAAATTAGGAAAGTCATCCTTGGCATTTGTGTGAAAGTATAGAAGAAAAGATTATTGCTATTATTACATAATCATACATAAATTTTTAAATTCTATTAACAGCATCTATGCCTATCAAAATGTTTTGATATTTGCTGACTTGTAAGTTGTAACTAGAAAATCTTTTCTTTTGGTTACCCAAGCGTTTCACTTCTCTTTTTTACTGGACTTGTGGTATACGTCTGCTGCAATATTGGTAAATGCACTGCTAATTTGTGGTTGTCAGTTTGTTTGAAGTCAATTTTAAATCTAACGCAAGCAATCTCTTCAATTACTCTGTACAACGTTTTGTGGCTTTTTGCCATCTTGCATGCCTGCTACCTCATTTGACTTGAGTGACAGGAAACCTTTATGTGAAGTTAAAGAAAAGGGTGCATCCTCCATGTTCAACATCAACAGTGGGCAAAGGTGTTTTGTTTGGTGGTTTACTTGTAGAAATTAACATAAAGTGAAAAGGAAATTGCAAACTAAGGCACTCATTGGTTGCTTATTATTTACACAAAATCTAGAGTAAGGGAACAGAAATTCTAAGTTGCTAACGTATTAACACCTTAAAATTGACATCCCTCTTGAGTCTTAAAGCTTCTACTCTCTTAAAACCAAATGTATCTGATGTCATTTCTTGTGGAATTGAGCAGTTATCGCCCCACTTCCCTTTGTCCTAAGAAGCTTTAAACATCTGTGTTCTTTTTCTCCGTTCTTACTCTCTTGTTCTGAAATACAGCTTCCTCTGAAAAGCAGAAAGAAGACAGATAAATAAATAAATGAAAACAAAAATGAGAGACTAGCAATTAAATGAAACCCTGTATTCTTTATAAAACGTGCAAGTCAAATGCCCACACCATAGCAAAGCCTGGGAGGAAATAGAATAAGAGGAAATATGACTGATATAACAAGCTTTGGGGCTTGGACTAAAGGGTAGGATTATGTTTGCAATCAAGTCAAGAACATAAGTGAAACTGCTTAAGCACCTTTGGATGGCGTGGTTCCTTACAGTCGAGCGTAGAAGGAACAACAAAATCATGAGTCCATGCTTAAGGAAGCGAAATAACTGATAACAGCAAGGTGAAGAGCGAACATTTGAAGCTGTCATCTCATCTCATCTCATCCCTGTTTTCTATAGCAAGAAGAAGAAGTTTCTTATCCTGGAGATTCTGGAAATACAGAGAAGGTGAACTGACTGATATAGTCCAAAGATGTAGACTATAACAAGGGTAAAGGATGGATGCTTCTTCTCAGCCATAACTGGTATACAGCCATATGAAAGGCATCATCATAGCCCCTCGGTTCCATATGCCATACAAAATGCCTTCTTACTTTGAAAAGATTATGGTACATACTCAGGTACATTTCCTTTGTTTATACCCAGTAATATTGCTCTCAACAATGTAATGTCTCGTTGGTTGATAATGACAGAGAACTTGCTCCAGTCCAAGACATTAGCAAATGGAAGGTAGTAGTAATTGGAAATTATGACAGTAATGCAACCAGAATTGATAGAATCACTCAATCTAGCAGCGCTCACCTCATAATCTTTTACATGGAGGCAATACTTGCTATTCTTAAAACCTTCTTCCCAGGAGAATGTTGAACTCCCATCAAATATATATGTCCATTTCACAATGATTCCCAAACTTGCGAACTTGGGCATTTTGGACCCGTGCAGAGAAAAAGACAAGCCTATGCCTGCAGTGACAAAAAATCAAGAAATTCTCCACTACAAACTAACATTGAAAGATACTAAAAGCTCAACTTAATATCAAAACTTGGATAAGTTATTTTGAAAGTGATAGCTGAGATGTGGGGGATTTAGGGCCGTCTGGTGAGACCTGGGCCAAATTTGAGGTAAACCAACATCTTTGTGAGCAAGGCAAAGCCTTTGGAAATAACTAGAAGAGCAGGTAACTTGGATGGCATTGCTGTGCAGCCAATGGTGCACAACAATGAAGGAGGGAAGAGCCACAGCAAATAGAAGCACAAGCAGAGGTTGCACCCTTCTTGACTTTGTATTTTCTTTTTATGTTCTTGTTACCCATCTCTCTTGTTATATATCCTCATAGAAGCACAAGAATAGTCCAATTTTTCAATGTCCAAAGAAGAGGTGGCTCACACGGTTGAGAGCGATTGATATGAGTTTAGGGACGTTATGCAACTTGTTTTCAACTTTTGAAAGGCTAAACAGTCCGTTTGGTATCAAATACAAATTGGAATTGAATTCAATTTAGAATTTAAATTCATTATGAAATCAATTCTGGTATAGTTTTAATAATGAGGAATTGAATTCAATTCTAATGTTTGGTATAAATCAAATCATCAATTGAATTGCTAAAATTAAGTTCTTTTTGATTCTTTGAAATTGGAAGTTTCACTGGGATTTGAAATATTAAAAAAGTATTGATCAAAAATAAAAAATAGAATTCAATTCACATTTTAAATTAAGTAGAATTATACTAATCGAAGAAATTGATTTCAATTCCCGAATACCAAACGGCTGTAAACAAGTTTTTAGGCTTAGCCAGATAAGAAAGAACCACTGCCGCATCAAATTTACATGATGAATGAGTGAGTTAGCCTTTCAATGTGTAGGCTAGCAATGCGACGGAGGGACCATACACATACCACACGTGCTAGATTTTTAGACTTAATTGATCAGATGGATGTATATAATTGTTGCCTATCATAATAAATGTTTAAATTTTAATATTACATCATATTTCTAGTTTAGGCAAAGGCATCGTGATTTTTAAAACTCATGACAATTTAACCTCAATACAATTGAGGTCTTTTACAAATTTTTATAAATGTATCAGAAGAAAAAGAAAAAGAAGAACTGAGATATATTATTAGGATAAAACAATATTGTTTTGAATGGAAAGTATTGGAAATATAGGGGAAAGAATCCCAACAAGATTTGTCTCATAAATCACATACAACCGCCATTGGGTATGTATGAGATCACATGTACTAATTGCATTATTTGTGAAACAGTGAAAAATGAACACAATGCACTTATCTTGTTATAGTTAGAAATCATAATTACGGTAAGGAATTTGCTATTTGCCATTACACCTGAAATATTAAATATTTCTAATTTTCAGGATTTTCAGGAGTGAGGTGGCATCCATGTGTATAAATAAAAAAAGAAATAAAACTTTAATTATGTGCTGAATTTTTTATTTATCTAATTATTTTTGTAAACATAAAAATGTAAAACCTAAAATCTATTTCATATTACTTTCTTCTCCGTCATCAATCCAACGCCGGCCAATAAGACAAAACAAATACAAATTTAAACTGAAAAATAATACAAATGGAAGGATTGGAAAACTTCATTAAAACTGGGAAATTTCATGACAAATATCTAAACCAAATAAATCCTAGAAAACTTCATCAAAACTGTAAAATTTCATGACAATACCCAAACCAAATAAATCCTGGAAAACTTCATCAAAATTGGGAAATTTCATGACAATACCCAAACCAAACTAAATCCTCCTAAATCCTAATTACCTCTTCCTCTGGATAACGCTTGTTGGTGACCCTAATTCCCAAGGGAAAGCCTTCAGCAATTCATAGTAAGATTGTCAAGATTCAATGCACAATCTCAATAAAGTAGTCCCAATTTTGAGGTTTTGCTTATTTTTAGAGGTTGGAGAAGTTTGTTTATTGGAGAGAGAGCTAGCCACCGTAAATCAGCATTGGCTTATCATAAGAATAAGGCAAAAGTAAATAACAAGAGAGATATTAGATTTTGCTTTTTTTAAAAAAAAAATCTTTCAAATAAAATAAGAGTTTCTTGGTGGAAGATCCATGACAAAACCAAGGATGAAAAAAGAAAAAAAAAACAGATTTTGATGAGAAAAGAATGGTGAATGGGTGTGTCAGAATTATTGGTGAGAATTATTGATAGGTTTTTATTGATGGGGTGGTTCATATCCTATTTCTATCTATTGAAAGAAAGAGTGGTACTTTCACCCATGACCATTTCTATCGATTGAAAGAGAGAGTGGTACTTTCACCCATGACCACGTGGGTATGGTCTCTCTTCTTAGAGGGAATTTCTAGTGGAGCAGTGAAATACCTAGATTTTAGGGTTCGCTTTCTTTATGTTTGAAAAAATGATAAATGAGATAAATATCTACTTAATAGATTAAAGTTTTATTTCCTTTTTTTATTTATACACATAAGATGCCACCTCATCCCTGAAAATTTGTATGTAGCAAATTTCGATTTTCGAAATTCGTGGGAACTCAAAAGAAATAGCTTTTGCATTCTTGAGGAATGCTAGTGATAGCCACCAAGCAAAAGTCGCTCACCCTAAGATGCCATGTGGTTGTTTTTTCATTACACTGGTTACTTATTTTTTAAGTTTAGGAAAGAAAAAACGGAGTGCGTATTAAATACAATAAGAAACCCTCCAATAATTAAATACAATTAATATTTATCCTTCTTTTCTTAAGAAATTTCAAACCATAACAATTCTAACATGGCTAAAATATGATAAAACAGTTGGGAAAAATAAAGAAACTAAAAAAAGAAAAAACTTCAAACATTTTTTTCTCGCGTCTTGCTATTTTTTTTTTTTTTCAACACAACTTATAATTCGAAAAAGACATTAATTATTTTTTCTTATTTTCTAATTACATTGTTTTAGTATTTTGTTCTTTTATCTTAGTTAGATGAGAGTTATCTATTTTTGTGCTTGGAATTATTGAGTAAAAAAAATCCTATTTCTATTTAATTCCTAGTGGGTTTCTCTAACCCAAACCTGGAAAGTAAGTAACTGATTTGTATTTAATGTAAAAACAGCCACATGGCTTCTTATGGCGAGCGACCTGTTAGTGTGTGTGGTTCCTCCACTAATTGTAGGGGATCACCACTTGCATTAATGAAAACCAACCCCACTAAGCTAATGGAGCACTAAGCTAGTGGAGTTGGAAGTTTTTCAGTTTAGTCCCTGCAAACTAGTTTTATTGCAGATTAGTCCCTGCCAACATGCCTATAAATAGGCACCAATTCTTCTCTTCAAATCATCCCATTCATTCACAACAAGAGTGAATAAGAGAAGAGAGTGAGAGATAGAGAGAGTGTTGGAAGGAGGGAAGAAATTTAGGAGAAAATATTTCTTAATATTTTCTCAAATCCCCTCTTAAATTAGGGAGTGACAAAATAGTGAGGAAAAATACCTTAGGGGTATTTTTGACAAACACTTGGGAAACACCTTGTGAGACACTATTTACCGGTGTTCAGTACGGTAAAGCCTGAAGATAAGTCAGACGAGGAGTGGGAGTTTGAACACATCCAAGTCTGCGGCTATATACGGCAATTTGTTGAGAATAATGTTTACAACCACGTTTCTGGCATTGAGCATGCTAGAACGTTGTGAGAGAAGCTCGAAGAATTATATGCCTCAAAGACAGGGAACAACAAGCTATTTTACTTGACGAAGTTGATGCAAGTAAAATACCAGGAAGGCAAAATGGTTGCAGATCACCTTAATGAGATGCAAGGAATCGTGGACCAACTGTCTAGCATGGGCATCAAATTCGACGATGAGGTGCTTGCTCTTATGGTCTTGGCGACACTCCCAGATTCGTGGGAAACCTTGAAGGTTTCAATCACAAACTCTGCACCTAACGGTGTCGTGAGTATGGCAACCGTCAAAAGTGGCATTCTGAATGAAGAGATGAGACGAAGAACACAAGGCTCGTCTTCTTCACAGTCAGAGGTTTTGGCTACAGTGACGAGGGGGAGAAGTCAAAACAAGGGTCAAAGCAACCGAGACAAGAGCAGAGGAAAGTCCAACAAATTTGCCAATGTTGAGTGCCATTACTGCAAGAAGAAGGGCCACATCAAGAGATTCTGCCGACAGTTCAAAAAGGACCAGAAGAAGAACAAAGGCAAAGATGTGAAGAAAGAAGAAAGCAGTGATGATGAAGCGAATTCTCTTGGAGAGTTCAATGTTGTCTGTGATGATGATATCATCAACCTTACTATCCAGGAGACAAGCTGGGTAGTTGATAGTGGTGCTACTGTTCATGCTACACCACGAAGAGAACTCTTCTCTTCTTACACTCCTGGTAATTTTGGGACTGTAAGAATGGGAAATGATAAATTTTCAATGGTCGTCGGCAAAGGAGATGTTTGCCTAGAGACCATGAACGGGATGAAGCTGCTTTTGAAGGATGTCAGGCATATTCCAGATATGCGTCTGAATCTGATCTCTGTTGATAAGCTAGACGAGGAAGGTTTTTGTAATACCTTCTACAATGGTCAATGGAAGCTCACCAAAGGCTCGTTAGTAGTGGCACGAGGTACAAAGGTGTCAAAGTTGTACGTGACCCAGGCAAAGGTTCCTCAGCATGATGTAAATGTTGTGGAGAACGACAGTCAAGTTCAGCTGTGGCACAAACGCCTTGGACACATGGGTGAGAAGTCAATGGTGAAGCTGGTTAAGAAGAATGTTCTGTCAGGATTGAATCAAATCCAGCTAAAGAAGTGCAGTCACTGTCTAGCTGGCAAACAAAATAGAGTTTCTTTCAAGAGCTTTCCTCCTTCTAGAAAGAAAGATGTGCTAGAACTGGTACACTCAGATCTGTGCGGGCCTTTCAACAAGTCCCTTGGTGGTGCCCAGTATTTTGTGACCTTCATTGATGATCACTCACGGAAAACCTGGGCTTACACATTGAAGTCTAAAGATCAAGTGTTGTCAGTCTTCAAGCAGTTTCTAACTATGGTGGAAAGGGAGACAGGAAAGAAGCTGAAGTGCATCCGGACAGATAATGGCGGTGAATACATAGGTCCATTTGATGCTTACTGCAAAGAGCATGGTATTCGGCATCAGTTTACTCCACCCAAAACTCCACAGTTGAATGGCTTAGCTGAGAGAATGAACAGAACTTTGATTGAGAGAACAAGATGCTTACTCTCTCACTCGAAGTTACCACAGGTCTTTTGGGGTGAAGCACTACTTACAGCGGCTTATGTGCTGAACCATTCACCTTGTGTTCCTCTTCAGTATGAGGCTCCAGAGAAGGTGTGGTCAGGAAGGGACATTTCCTATGATCACCTACGAGTATTTGGGTGTAAAGCTCATGTTCACATCCCCAAGGATGAAAGAAGCAAACTAGATGCCAAGACAAGACAGTGTGTATTCATCGGTTATGGCCAAGACATGTTTGGCTATAGGCTTTATGATCCAGTAGAGAAGAAGCTTATCAGGAGTCGAGATGTTGTCTTTATGGAGGATCAGACCATAGAGGACATTGACAAAGCAGAGAAGCCTAGTAATGATCTAGAGGAGTTTCAGTTACCTCCAATAGAGACGCCGAGACAAGTTGGAGATGATGTTCAGGATATTCATCCTGAAATTCCAGATGATCCTGCTGAAGATGAGCCAGCAGATGCTATTGAAGATGATGGCAATGATGATGCAGCTAATGATGATTCAGCTAATGATGACCCTCCTCTGCCATCAAGTAATTCTCCTTATCGCACAAGGTCTGGAAGAGCCGTGCAACCCTCTACTAGGTACTCTCCAAACGAGTATTCATTACTCACTGATGGGGGAGAGCCAGAAAGCTATGATGAAGCTGTTAGTGATGAGCATAAGGAGAAGTGGATTCAAGCCATGCAAGAAGAGATGAAATCCTTGCATGAGAACAAGACATTTGAGCTGGTGAAGCTGCCTAAAGGCAAGAGAGCTTTGAAAAACAAGTGGGTGTTCAGGATCAAGCATGAAGAGCACAGTCCACTTCCAAGATTCAAAGCAAGATTAGTTGTCAAAGGTTTCAGTCAAAGGAAAGGGATTGACTTTGATGAAATCTTCTCACCAGTGGTGAAAATGACCTCAATTCGCACAGTGCTGGGATTAGCTGCGAGTCTTAACCTTGAGGTTGAGCAGATGGATATCAAAACAGCCTTCCTACATGGTGATTTGGAAGAAGAAATATACATGGAGCAGCCAGAGGGTTTCTAGCGGAAAGGAAAAGAGGATTACGTTTGTAGATTGAGGAAGAGCCTTTACAGCTTAAAACAAGCCCCAAGACAGTGGTATAAGAAGTTTGAGTCTGTGATGGGGCAACAGGGATACAAGAAGACTACTTCAGACCATTGCGTGTTCGTTCAGAAATTTTCTGACGATGACTTCATCATCCTATTGCTCTATGTGGATGATATGTTGATTGTTGGCCGGAATGTTTCTAGAATCAATAGCTTGAAAGCACAGCTAAGCAAGTTTTTTGCCATGAAAGACTTGGGGCCAGCAAAACAAATTCTCGGGATGAGAATTGTTTGAGATCGACAAGCCAAGAAGATATGGCTGTCCCAAGAGAAGTACATAGAGAAGAGTCCATCTAAGGATGAGGAGAAGAAAGAGATGGAGCGGATTCCATATGCCTCAGCAGTGGGAAGCTTGATGTATGCCATGGTATGTACCCGACCAGACATTGCTCACGCAGTCGGAGTGGTGAGCCGATACCTTTCTAATCTTGGTAAAGAGCATTGGAATGCTGTCAAGTGGATTTTCAGGTATCTACGAGGAACCTCCAAAATGTGTTTATGTTATGGAGAAGACAAACCGGTGCTGGTTGGATACACTGATGCAGATATGGCTGGTGATGTTAGTTCCAAAAAATCTACATCAGGATACCTGATTAATTTTTCAGGAGGAGCAGTGTCATGGCAATCAAGGCTACAAAAGTGTGTTGCTCTGTCAACTACAGAAGCCGAGTTCATTGCAGCAACGGAAGCATGCAAGGAGTTGTTGTGGATGAAGAAGTTCTTAATCGAACTTGGTTTTTCACAAGACAGTTACCAATTATTTTGTGATAGTCAGAGTGCTATCCATCTTGCGAAGAATGCCTCTTTTCATTCCAGATCGAAACACATAGATGTGAGATACAACTGGATCAGGGATGTGCTAGAGAAGAAGCAACTACAACTCGAGAAGATCCATACAGAAGAGAATGGATCTGACATGCTGACAAAGACACTTCCAAGAGGGAAGTTTGAATACTGCCGTGAAGTTGCCGGACTGGTGGATCCCCCCAACATGTAGTCGGAAGGGGGAGAATTGTTAGTGTGTGTGGTTCCTCCACTAATTGTGGGGGATCACCACTTGCATTAATGAAAACCAACCCCACTAAGCTAATGGAGCACTAAGCTAGTGGAGTTGGAAGTTTTTCAGTTTAGTCCCTGCAAACTAGTTTTGTTGCAGATTAGTCCCTGCCAACATGCCTATAAATAGGCACCAATTCTTCTCTTCAAATCATCCCATTCATTCACAACAAGAGTGAATAAGAGAAGAGAGTGAGAGATAGAGAGAGTGTTGGAAGGAGGGAAGAAATTTAGGAGAAAATATTCCTTAATATTTTCTCAAATCCCCTCTTAAATTAAGGAGTGACAAAATAGTGAGGAAAAATACCTTAGGGGTATTTTTGACAAACACTTGGGAAACACCTTGTGAGACACTATTTTGGGTAGAACTCTAGGTTGATTATACCCCTAAAATTTAGGGAAGTCTCTCTTGTAAGCCTACTATTTTTATAGTGGAAGTTTTTCCGGTGGGATCGGGATTGTGGACGTAGCCCGGAACTTGGGTGAACCACGTTAAATATTGTGTGTGATTTTTCTCTTTTTGTCCTCCACTTGTTTATTTCTTTGTGAGGTGATATTATTTCCGCAAGATAGTGCCANATCCACCACACAGGTAGAATTTCTAATTCTATTCTCCGTGCTCATTTCTCATTTTATTTTCATATTTTCATATTGACTTGGTCAATCATATTTTAGTAATATCCCCAAATTAAGAAGAACCCTAGCAGCCACTATCTACCACCAAAAAACCAGCCCCAAATCCACCACACAGGTAGAATTTCTAATTCTATTCTCCGTGCTCATTTCTCATTTTATTTTCATATTTTCATATTGACTTGGTCAATCATATTTTAGTAATATCCCCAAATTAAGAAGAACCCTAGCAGCCACTATCTACCACCAAAAAACCAGCCCCAAATCCACCACACAGGTAGAATTTCTAATTCTATTCTCCGTGCTCATTTCTCATTTTATTTTCATATTTTCATATTGACTTGGTCAATCATATTTTAGTAATATCCCCAAATTAAGAAGAACCCTAGCAGCCACTATCTACCACCAAAAAACCAGCCCCAAATCCACCACACAGGTAGAATTTCTAATTCTATTCTCCGTGCTCATTTCTCATTTTATTTTCATATTTTCATATTGACTTGGTCAATCATATTTTAGTAATATCCCCAAATTAAGAAGAACCCTAGCAGCCACTATCTACCACCAAAAAACCAGCCCCAAATCCACCACACAGGTAGAATTTCTAATTCTATTCTCCGTGCTCATTTCTCATTTTATTTTCATATTTTCATATTGACTTGGTCAATCATATTTTAAATATTACTAACTACTGATACTTTATTTCAATTCCCTGTCATTGAGGTTCATCTTTTGTGGCATGTAAGCCTTTTGACAGGCGGAATTTCCTCATTTGTTGGCATTGTTTCTAATGTTTATGTTCCTGTCATTTGTTTATTCTAGTTTCTGGTCTATTGTTTCATATTTTTGATGGCTCATATGCATAACTTGGATATTGTGTTGTTGCTACTAGTCCATAGTCTCATGCTTCCGTGTTATATCTGGCCCCTTGGTTATTCTCATGATGGCATGTATGCTTTCAAATAGGGGGAGCTTCCTTTGTGTGGTTATCGGTTTATCTATACTTCTTCGTTTCTACGATGATCTGGTCGCAATACATCTTTGCCTATTTATTCTTTGTTGATGTCAAAAAGGGGGAGTAATTTAATACATATTTTTAACGACTTGTATTGGAAACTGATTCTCAAAGGGACTTTTTATTTTCAATTTCGAAACTAAACAGATTTTGACATCATAAAAAAATGTTGGGCTAAGAAATTTTTTGATGAGTCATTGGGTCAAACATTATTAGGCCCAATTAAGTGATGTGTGTTTTGGCACACATCGAATTTCCTTGGATTACGAACATTTTTTAAGAGAATGCTGCCCTTTTTTTCCGTTTAAAAACTTAATTCATGATAAAGGTATTCTTCATGCATTAGGTCGGTCTATCATTATTTCATTTTTTAGACGGGATTTGGGGTTTTTGGTACCGGAGTTTTAAGTTCGTACCAATCTTGCACCCAAATGTTTTTTTTTTTTTTTTTTTTACCAATTATATGCCCCCGGACAGGGATGCTACGTATCCCCGTGAGTGGCGCCACGTGCCCCCGTGAGTGGATTATAGGCTATTGTCTCCCATTTGACAGTGTTTGTCACTGCTCTAAACTAGCACTTCTACTTCTTTTTTCATTTGAGGTAGGTATATCACTCTTTTTAGGTCCTCGATGGATTCCTTTAATTCATTGCTACTGTCATCACTATGATGATGCAAATTTCTATAAAGGAAAGATAACTTCACAACAAAGCAACCAATTTTGCACATCAAAGACTACTGAAGGAAAAAGAAAAAAGAAGACTTTGAAAGAAGCTAGGCTGGGCTCATGAAGAGACAACGAACTGTTTGCATATACTCCCATGAGCTCATTTTGATCCTATATGTAAACCAAGTACGGCTTTAACACCCATTTGTCTAATCCTATTTTCCTATATATATACCAGACACCGTCTAATCCTCTTATATAATTTCTATTTTCTGGCATTTTCTAGGATCATTCTAGCTCAGTTCGAAACAGAAAAAAATAAGATCAATCCAGTCAAAGCGAGCCCATTAGTACTTGGATACTCAATGCATGTTGAACAAAAACCAACGGATACTGAAATGTGCAGCTTACAGCTTCAAATGTGATGGCCAATGAAACCCCGTAGTGGCTCAAATGTCTGGAAGGCAATCTTTAACATATGGCCGACCTTTACAGTCTGTTTGGTATTTAGAATTAGAATTGAATTCAAATCATTAAAAATTTAGAATTAGAATTGATTATGAAATCAATTTCCATGTTTGGTATACTTTTTAATAATGAGGAATTGAATTCAATTCCAATGTTTGGTATAAATCAAATTATCAATTGAATTGTTAAAATTACCTAAGTTGTTCTTTTACTAAAAAAACTAAAATAAAAATATAAGGTCATTTTTGTCATTTAGACATATCAATACTCATCCAATGGAATTGAATTCCAAATCCAATAGGTTTTGCTTGAATTTGAAATATTACCAAAATATTGCTCCAAAAATAAAAAATGGAATTCAATTCTTATTTTAAGTGAAGTAGAATTATACCAAACCAAGGAATTGATTTCAATTCCAAGATACCAAGATACCAAACGGAGGGTTAGAGGTAATTTATGTTGGAAGGTGGGTGATGGATCTGAGACTTTTTTCTGGGCTGACAAGTGGCTCTGGCGGGATGCAAGTCTAGCGGATGTGTTACCGTCCACCCCGGAGGATTTCAAGAAACAGAAGGTATGTGATTTGTTGGTGGCAGGAGGAATGTGGAATTGGCCTTCTCTCTGCAATCATCTTACATCTGAAGCAAAAGAGGCCCTCGGCACCCGTATGATCCCGCATCCAATCCGGGGAAGGGATCAGGTGCAGTGGGAACCTGAAGCCAGAGGATCCTTCTCTTTGAAATCTGCATATGGTCTATTGGAAAGTCATTCTTGGGGGGACAGGGATAAACTATGGGCGACCTTATGGAGGTCGAACGGCCCTGCCAGAATCTCTTCTTTCCTATGGCTGCTCGCAAACGATAGGCTGCTGACTAACCAAGTGAGAGTCTTGAGACACCTCTCAGACAACGCTTTGTGCCCTCGATGTGCTTCTGATATTGAATCATCCCTACATGTCACTAGGGATTGTCCTTTTGCAAGGGACTTATGGTTTGCAGTCAGTGAAGGCATTCTAAGCCCATCCTTCTTCTCTTCTGATCTGAAATCGTGGCTTTTGGGGAACCTTCGATACACGGACGTAGAGGAGAAGTGGAGCTTGACTTTCGCAGTGACTTGTTGGCAGTTGTGGAATTGGAGGAACAAAGTGGTTTTTGAACCGAATGAGGAGGGTGTGGCTAACCCGGCGAATGTGATTAGAAGCATAGTACAGAGCTTCTTGTCGGCCCGAGAGAGCTACAAGTTTTTGGGAAAGGTGTTCTCGGGTCCCCTCCCACCTAGGAAATGGTTGTGTCCACCTAGGGGATCTCTCAAGCTGAATGTTGCTTGCTCGGAGCTAAACTTGGGGTTAGGCACCTTTTTGGGTGGTCTGTGTCGTGATGACCAGGGGCTTTGGTGTACTGGTTTTGTGGCTAATTTGGAGAGGTGTAACAAGTTCCAGGCAGACTTGCTTGCTATTCTCTATGGCCTACGTTTTGTGAGGGGTATGGGCTTACATCCCATTGTGCTTGAGTCGGATGCCCAGGCGATTCTTGACTGGCTAAAGGATGGAGTCACTTAGGATGCTGGTTTTGAAGAGGTGGTATGTGAAGTTAAGGTTCTACAATTTAGTGACCATCCCATTTATTTTGATTTTGTACATAAGGAAGCTAACCATACTGCCCATTGTTTAGCGCAGTTAGCTCCTTCCTTTTGTTCGGGGCTTTCTGTGATTGAGTTTCCCCCGAGTGTAATTAATAGTCACCTCCTAGAGGACAGGGGACTAACGGGTTAACACCCTGCATTTTGTATTTTGTATGATTTTGACTTTATATATGATATAGCATTTCCCGGTTTCGACCAAAAAAAAACCAACGGATACTGAAATGTGCAGCTTACAGCTTCAAATGTGATGGCCACTGAACTTTGTGCAAGTGCCTAAATATGGGGTAATGGCCTTACACATGCACTTCCCACTGGGCTTCAACCCAACAAATAGAGCCTCCAAACTGCATGATTACCTTGTTATTACCGCTCCAGACATCAGATTCAGACAAAGACCCATGGAGAACCTAAAACTCGGAACAATAGTATTTATGTTCTACTTTTCAATTTCAATCAAAATTTTTTTTGGGGAAAAAAGCAAGGAAAAGGTTTGATAGCACATCAAGATCACAACAAGGTGCTGTTTCTGTAAAATTTTTGCTGCTATATGAATATGAATTAAAAGAAGAAAAAGGAAGAAAAAGAAAGGTGAAGACTAATATGGCACAAACAGTAAAGTGCATTATACATATCTTTTACTCTCCTAGCCATTTCCATCTCCAAAAGCTACCAAACCAGGACCTGCAAAGAAGATAACAATCAGGATGAATCCAGATCTTGGCCCTCTTAGCACCGAATGCATCTCAACAAATCTGTGTGCTGATGGATACTAGTTGGAGCAATCAAATCCATGGCAAACTGACAGCCAGATTATCAGAACCAGAAGCAATAAGATTCCGAGTACAACCAACTTTATCTTCATGTTCTGATACCACATTTTCCGCCGCACTTGTGTCCCTTGTTTGCGGTATTGTTGAGCCTGAATTTGGAGCAATCACAGTAGTCAAGTACTTGGCATGCATTGGTATGGACAACTGAAGAATCTACTCTGTAAAGTTACCTGATCACGCAGATTCTCAGTCTTGTCAGCAAGAGTTGTTAGGGCCTCACCTCTATCAAGAGCCTGAAAGACGCAGAGTATGAAATAAGGATGAATTGCAAGTTTCATTTTGCCAGATTTCTCATTTACACGGTTAAAATGTCTCGAAAAACAATAAAATGGGAAAACAAAAGTATTGACTATGTGAAAAACTAGTCCTATCTATGGTACTAGTGCATAGAACACAAGATTATCATGAGAGACTAGATAGGAGAAAACAACTAATTGACAAAGTGACGCTGAATCAGATTTCTGTTTCAGGAAGTCCAGTGAAACTCCTGACATTCATCCACAAGGGACATTCGTCTGACCCATCAATTCTTAGTCTATTCCATACAATAAGCAACCATCTACTCTTGCAAATTAAAGAAAGGAGCTAGATCAATGTGGCTGCAACAGGTTAAGTTGTTGAATGAAATGCATCCCTTAACTGCAACATAATCACTTAGATGGCAAACCTGAAGACAGACATGTAAGATGAAGAAGGCCAATAGCACAAACCAGATACGCAGTACAACCATCATCTTAAACTGTGACACAGCATTTATGCGAACTGGAGAAGTCAGTGAATAAAATGCTCAACACAGTGAAACAACACCAGAGAAGAAAGTAAGCGTGTTTTCAGCATAATTAACCTGAACTACGTTTCATGTTCCAACTAATGTTCATTTACCTTATCAATATTCCCTAACATTATACTTTTAACTTCTGAAACTTGAGCTTTCACTTTTAACAGCTTCTCAATCTCTTCAGCGTGATCAATGATATACTTCATGTGCTCCTTCATAACTGGCCTGAAAAAGAAAATGACATTACTGCACTTGTCACATTTTTTCTATAACATCCCTTCTTATTGTATGAGACTTAATGAGCCGTCTACGTACATACCCAAACTCCTTGTTGAGACTTTTGGCAACAGCTGTGTCTGCTTTACCACCACCATATCTCTTCTTGAAGTCTGCTTTCATCCGTTCCAAAAATGCTATAGAAATTTGCTTGCCAAGAGACTCTTTTGCCACAACACAATACGCTAAAAATTGCAGAAACCACAGAGTCAGTTCCAGTTTCTAAAGTTTCCTAATTCTTAGTGAAGCATCAATGGTCAGGGCAGGGGGCTAAGCATCAATTCGAAATCTTGTTAGGAACTGGAGATGGGTAATATGTTCCAGCTAGTTGTTTTTTTTACATTTGATGTTAAGAAGATCCCGATGACAATTTATTTCAATGCGAAATCACCCTTCAGAGAATATTTAGTATCAAAAAAAGAAACTTTAGAAACTGAAACTGGAGAGAATATTAAGATTCGAAATTTTGCATGCTACCAGGCCTAAAGCAGCAACATCCATAACTCTATACTGAAGAAGACAATCCATACCAAAATTGGACCAGCCAAAGATTCATTTATTAGTGATTAATCTCACACGCACGAAAAATGTGAGAGCAAACAATAAAATTAATGAAAAAAACCAGCTTGCACAGTCAAATCAAGTGAAATCCAAAGCAAAGCAAACATTTCTAAGTAGATCCACTCATTTGCTCCAGCAATTCAACTTCCAGTCTCTTCATTTCTCACAAGAAAAGCCAAAAAGAGGAACAAAAAAAAAAAAAGAAGAAGGACAACAGCCAGAGTGTGTGAAGTTAGATCAAAAGTAAGTACCGTATCCATCTTCAACGAGGAAGTTGAAAGTGTGGTGGTCACAGTTGTAAGTGAACTTGTCGTTAGAAGATGGCAGCCTCTGAAGGCACTGAGCTGCGATTGCCGGAAAGTTCCCCGTGAACTCGGTGTACTCCGCCAAAATCATGGTGCCTCGCGCCACGAAGCTGTATATGAACGATTCCTGACTCATTTCCTTTTTTTTTGAGTCGCTACTGAGTCAGCTCGGGCGCGTTTCTAGAGGCACAGAAATTTCGCGGAGCAGAAGGGAGAGACAAACAATAGCGAGGTTGCTCTCTTTGTACTTCTGGCTTTGGTCCGTTTTTCCTTTTTTTTTTTTTCTTTGCTGGGAAGCAAGAAATAAGAATGTCCTTTTCTTTGACAATGAACCAAGTGAAAAGAAAGATCTAAACGACCTCGTTTCGCCGTACATTCGTCAACGATTCTATCCTCGTTTGTCAAATTTGTTCAGCGAGCAGGTGGACGTAGTTGTGACTTCTTCATTTGGAAAAGGGCAATTCCACAAAAGAAAATTTATGTCCAATCTCAATTTTTATTCATTTTTTAAATGTGTCCAATCTCAAAACTTTTGTTACACTTAATGAGTAATTTTGTATCTAAAAACGGGATCAGAGGTTGAAGTTAGCTGCAACAGTTATCACCATAATTTTTACCTGACCTTGTTTATTTTAAAAAAAAAAACAAAGAAAAAATCAGATGATCTGACTTTGTTTGACTTGGTCACTTAAATGTAAAAGTGTTCGCTTAGATTCTGTGCTAGCTGGCAGTGGTTTTACTTTAGACAATTAAAGTGAGAATTTAGATTAAGACTAGTTTGGGGATAGATATTGATTGATTTATTAGTGGAGTAATTAATTAAGTGGACTGGAAGAAAAAAAAAAGCGGGGGTTGTGAAATGTTCATGATATCCTCGCAATTGTCATTTTGGCTACTAGTGGCTGTTTTAAACGAAAGGATATATAAGGGATTTCAGCTAGATTCACAGACCACGAACAAAGAACAAAGCGGGATCTCCGGTGTGATGTCGGCCTATTATGGTTGGGCCTTCTAGATTGCGTTTATCTGGGCCTTTATTGGATTTCCAAGCGCACAACTTGCTTTCCTAATTTACTTGGTAAAGTTAATTTTTTTAGTTGTTTATTTGGAAATTGATGATAAAACTTATTAAAAAAAAATTATGTGTATGACTGTATCTATTCTTGTTTATTGTGAAAAATATTTTCTTTGCCTTCGTAATGTGTTTTTTTCTCAAAGGAAAAGCACACCACTACCACAAAACCACGATGATTTTGGGTAACGCGGAATTCTATATAATAATATAATTCACTCACACAACAAATTGAACGATGTAGAACTTACAGTGCCACCACAAAATTGAGCGATGTAGATCTTACAGTGCCGCCACAAAATTACAATACATTAGTAATGGTTATACAAATTAGAGGGTGATAAAAATTTTGAAACAATGCAAACAATATAATTGACATTCTCAATGTACTTTCATCATTGTTTACAATAATGATGATGCATAGAATAGGTTTGAGCTCTCTTGATGTGTTATAAAACGTTATAAAAACGTGTGTGAATACTGTATATACCTACCTCTCCCCTATATATATATTTGTAACAAATGAAATGTATATGGATGAATAAAAGCTGAAACCGGGTAATGAAACCCGTGACCGGAGAGTGACCGGAACTCACCTTCCTCTCTCAAACTTCTCCTTCTCCTCTTTTATTCTTAACACGTTATCAGCACGAAGCTCTACCCGAACAAGAAGAAAACCCGATGATGAAGACTGTGGGAGGAGAAAGAAGGCAGAAAAAAAATACTGGAGCAGAAAAAAAAAACGCCAAGAAGATGAACAGTAAGCCACCCATGCCGTTACTGTTCCGTTTAGAGTTCCGGGTAGCTTCTCCAAACACCACCACCACCATCAGGTCGCCCATACCGCCGCGACCTCGACGCCGTCTTCTCCGGTCGTTTTCCGCCGCCGACGCGCCGCCAGGAGCAGAAGACCCGACTGCCAAATCGACGATCCGACTTAACCCGTCGGGCCCTCCTCACCTGTTCGTCGCCGCCCGCCTGCAGATGACGCCACGCCGCCCTGCGTTGCCGTCCGTCGCTCGTCCCTTGCTCGCCTCGTCGCGTCATCGCCTCAAACCGCCGCCTGCAACTCGCCATGACGGGCGACCCGCGAGCTGAAGAAGACGACCCGAATGGGTCGGACTGACCCGACGGGTCAGCGAATTCGGGCCGCGCCTGGTGACGGGCCTGGGCGCTGGGCTGGTTGCCTGGGCCGCACTGTTTAAGCCCATCAGTGTTAAAAAAAACTGGGCCACACTGTTTAAGCCCAGCCATGTATAAAAAAAAAAGGAAGAAGGAGGAGGAGCATCCCTGACGTTTCGTTTTATGCAGGTAAGTCCCTGCAATTCAGTCCTTAAGCAATTTATATTCTCAATTATATCCTAGACGAAATTGATTATTGTTTAATTAATGTTATTTTTGAGTGATTGAATGTTTAATTAATGTTGATATTGGATCATTAAATGAATTGTGAGCTCACGATGAGCCTCTGAAAATTATCCGGCACGGTGAATAGTAATTTCCAGCGACCGTGAATAGTGATTTTGGCCGGAAACCGGCAAACCCCGAAGTGTTTGGCCGGAATTTGAGACCTCGTGTTTTTTTTGATCGTGAATAGTAATTTTGACCGAAATCCGAACGCCTCGAATTTTTCCCGACGAACCCCGAAGTGTTTGGCCGGAATTTTATACCTCGGGTTATTTCCCGGCAAGTCCGAAAGGCGTGAATAGTAATTTTTCGGCGATTATGAATAGTAATTTTGACCGATCTGGCAACC
Organism: Turnera subulata; assembly: GCA_028386065.3. Taxonomy (NCBI): domain Eukaryota; kingdom Viridiplantae; phylum Streptophyta; class Magnoliopsida; order Malpighiales; family Passifloraceae; genus Turnera; species Turnera subulata. The sequence continues at coordinate 42,840 of JAKUCV010006769.1, read as the reverse complement.
GTGAATAGCATTTTTGGCCGATCCGACGAACCCCGAAGTGTTTGATCGGAATCCGACGCCTTGGGTTTTTCCCCGCCGAGCCCAGAAGGCTAATGGCATATACATACCGGAATAGTAACCGGATATTAGTAATATATATTATATATATTATTGCTGAAAGATTTATCGAGTAAGCATATTTTTTTTTGGTTTTTACGATTGGGCTATTAAACGGCCCATATATTAATATGATATCTTATATATATTATTGCTGAAAGATTTATCGAGTAAGCATATTTTTTGGTTTTTATTTAAATTCCGATTGGGCTATTAAAGGGCCCACTGCACTTAAATTTATGTTTTAATTTTAGTTATGCTTTATTTGGGCTCATGAAAGGCCCATAATGGTCGGCTAAGCCGCCTAATTCTTTACATTTTTTTATTGGGCTCGTATAAGGCCCTTCGCTTTTATTTTACTGAAATTTAAATTTTTATTGGGTTCGCTATATGCCCATTGCATTTATTTTTCAGCAATTTAATTTTTATTGGGCTAATTAATAAAAAGGTCCATCGCATTTAATTTTCAGGCATTTATTTTTAATTGGGCTACAAAAGGGCCCATTGTATTTAATTACCTTGCCTTTAATTTTATGCTTAATATGGACTCGTATTAGGCCCATCATTTAATTTCCTATCATTTATTTTACTTGGGGTAATTTATTATAGGCCCCTTGATTATTTATTTTAATTAAGCATTTCCTTATTAAATTATGATATTTGAATTTAAAACCCTCAAAATTTCCAGAAGAAATTTGTTATGAGTATTAAATGAGGACAGGAAGACTCGAAGTCTTACCGTTCAAAAGATCTTGAAGATCCCTCAAAAGGAAAATTAAGAATAAAAATATAAACCACCAGAAGGTGAACATTGTATAACCATCAAGAAGTTGGATATTGTATGACCATCACGTAGATGGATATTGAAATTATACTTGCTTACCCTGAAGGAGCAATTTATTTTATCTTCCATTTATTTTCTGTTCAGTTTGAATTACTTCGCATTGTAATTTATTTTATTTACTTTTCAGTACTTTATATTTGTTTCTTAGAATAATGCCTGAAGCATTAGTCTCGAAGACAATGTAAAATTGACATCCACAGGGGGAGAATTATATGTGGATGTCAATATAACATATTATGACTTCTCGAAATTATTAACACGCTCCAGAAGAGCATAAATTCGAATATGTTCCTGAAGAACGCATGTTTTAATATGATCTAGAAGATCGTATATTTACGCGAGTACAGACACCCCCAGTAATAAAATGAATTATTATGGATCCCAAATGAATTGACTCAGATCTATTCCCTGCAGTGAATAAAACAGTATAATTATTTGTGCTTATGGGCATAAATGAGAAAATAAATGGAAAAGGCTCAAAGCAAACATGCATATTATTATTACATAAACGGATACATAACTGGAGAACAGTCAAAGAGGAATAGTTCTCATACATATGTTTTATACAGTAATCTATCTGTTGGGTTCAACATTAACCCTGAAACTCTGAGCCTCACCATTGATGTTGACCCTAACACTGTCGTTCCAGGAGAACCACATACCACCCCTGTTGTTTTCTCCAGGTATCTCAAACCGATTCGTTGGAGGAAAACGAAGTGGGATCACACCATGATTCTCTCCTGCTTGCCACAAAGTCTCAGTAATCAGTACCATATTAGGCTTGTACTGATTCTTTAGATCCCTTAAGGTACGCACAAAGTCTTGAGACCTTCTTGCTATACCCCTGCAATTCCACAATAAAAGTCGTACCTTAGGCCATGTAGGTGGTAACCCAGTCACCCTTGGGATGCTCCGAGCCATCATGGAAACCTGATAATAACTGCTTTCATTTAAAATTTGACATGAAGGCTCTAGCTGAAATTCCTGCATCCTAGTAGATATGAAAAACATTATAGAGTTAGCTGAGCCATAAAAATTTGTCCTGAGATTGCCTTGGTCCTCCAGGAAGAAAGTTTCTTCCATTGGAGTCACAAAGAACCTAGACGAGTATAGCTCATCTACAAACACTAAACGAGGAATTCTCGCCAGATCATTAGGCAGCTCCTCTTGTTGTTCATTTACCATGCTATAGGCCAATCTATTTCTTTTGCCTAGTGAGGCACCCTCAACAAAGAAAACTGTAGCTGGGGAAGGCATTTTTGTCTTGGTTGAGTTTTCTGTTTTTTTTTTTGTCTTGGTTGAGTTTTTCTGTTTCTTTGCTCAGATGAATTTTTCTATATCTATGAGTTTTTCCTGTATCTTCTCATATAATTCTCCCCATTTTATAGCCTGAGCATAGATAGACAGGTGTCCCCGAAAAGATCCAGAAGATTTTTCGGTGGATTATATTATTATTCAGAAAATTCCAAAGCTTTACAATCCTCGAGGATTTACTTTTGGAAATGTCTGCGACTGCATTGATTATTGTCCAATAATTTCGATCTTTTTCGACATGAGTGGCAGGAATAAACCCAATATTGACACATGTATTGCAGCCTGAAGCTAACAGTTGAGCAATTGAAACTTAACATATCCAGCCAGAAGCTGGAATGCACTAGCCTGGAGCTAGCAATTTTAAGTATTTAGATACACAGCTTGCGCAGCCTGAAGCTGGCACCAACCTGAAGTTGGTTCATAAATTTATTATTTGGCATGACCGGATGGGCCATCCCGGGTCAATAATGATGCACGAAATTTATTGGATCATTCATTGAAAAACCAGAAGTTTTATAATCAATAAATTTCTATGAGTTTGTTTGCTGCGAAAGTTACCTTACGGCCTTCCTAAAATGTGAATGGCCTAGCATCACCAGCAAGTATAAGAATAATTCAGGGACATGAACGCGGACTGATCAATCCGCGGTGTTAACCATCTAGGTAATTTTTACGATGCATCGACTAGATGGTTTTATTGTGTGACGAAAGTTGACATCAGTGCGCACTTATTATGCCACTTGCGGGCACATGTCCCTACTTATGTTACTAGACTATATGTTTAGATAATGCTGGGATATTTCATCAATAAGAGACTGTATATCATTGGAAATAAACCCAAACAAATCTGGGAGAACATTGACAATTGATTGCACGACTGTTGATGAAATATTATTGCTTGAGAAATTGATATTTTATATGCAGCAACACTGTGCATCAAGCCAACATGATGTTATAAGAACCCCCCCATTTAATTGATTAATAGTCACATACATAGTATCTCCCATCTTTGGACCTTGAGTTATATAATGCTCTATCACAGGGTTGTGAAATTGGTCCCTTAAGAAGATTGGGAATCTACGTTGGGTATGTATCTCCATATATTATAAAGATAATTGAAACCTATGACAGGGGATTGGAGATTCATTTACAGCAATATTCGCTTATTAGTTGATGTTTTACCCAACATCAGGGGGAGAAAAAATAAGCAGCTGGATCAAAAAATTATTGAAATAACTTATCAATATTTAATTTTTGATCCTCGAATATTAGTATGAACCTGAAGTTCTAAGAAATGATTCATTTGCAGAAGATTAGCAAGTCATTTGCCAGACATATTTATTTGAAATATGTGACTATATACCAGCTGCAAATGCTCCTGTTTTGATGATCCTGAAGAACAATATAAGTATGCAAATGAATCCATATAGATTATACTCGGTTCCAAAAGAAAAAAAATTCTCGATAGAGAAAAAGGAGCAAAAGTGATAAGATGGCCCCAGCGAGAAAATAAGACCTCCAGTAGAGGTTTGAATTAAAAGTCCTCCAGAAGAGGTTGATTCTCTGACACAGTTGATAAATTTCATGAAGTAACTCAGGTACCTGAAATAAATGAGTATGATGAGATCTCAATTACAGTGTCAGGAATAAGATGGAACCGACGAGAAATAACCGTCGACGGAATACAATCTTAATTTATAGTGCTAAATATTAAAATGAGGATCATGAACCTACATTTGACAAATGTAGGCGTAGTATGATTGGCCAAAATAGAGAAACATGATTAAAAGCTGTGTTAGACTCGCTCGAAGCGAGAAATTTCTGGAACTGCAGTCCATACACTAGAAGGTGTAAAATTCAACTGGTCATAAAATGGGATTTTGTGCAGGAAAGAATATGAGATATAAAGCACGGTTCATGACACAAAATTTTACCCAAATGACAAGGTATTAATTATGAAAAGATATACTCCCCTGTGGTGGATGCAATTATTTTGATAAGTCCGACATTATATGAAAAGAATTAGAAATGCATCTAATGAATGCTTTTACAGCCTACTATGGATCCATAATTTGTGAAATATACATGAAGATCCCTGAAGGATCCGAGTTGCCTGAAGCAACTAATTCCCGGGAAATTACAAAGATTAAATCGAGTTTAAATTATTTTTGAGTATGAGTAAATTTTATGTTGATATGTATATGGTTAGTGGTTGAAACTCCAGAAGAGGCTTCTAAATACCGTGCTATTAGACTGGTCCTGAAGTACCCCGTCTTAGTGCAATATGTGTTGCTTGTAATGTAAAGCCTGAAGTTTTTGATTTAAGCCTATCGGCATTATATGTATTTGCTCTTATCTTCGGGGAATAACAAATGTGTAATCCAGTAAACCCGAAAGAGAGTAAAGCTGATTTTGCAGATGGAGATCCCTTATTCAGTCCACATAAAGGAGAAACGGACATCAACCACAACTTTACACATGATATTGCAATATCATCGGGGCTACAAAAGCAAGATGGCAAGATAGACGCTCCAACGACAAAATTATGAAGATTATGCTGTCAACTCTGTCCAATTGAAGTTATAATGTAACAAAAATGATCGGACAAAGCACACGGATGATCGGCATACAACAAAATCATGGAATCAAGAGAGGCCAAAATGAGGGGGAGTAGAATACGCACTGCACTCTTTTTCCCTTCACCAAATTTTTATCCCACTGGGTTTTTCTTGGTAAGGTTTTTAACGAGGCAGTTATTCCAAAAGCGTATTCTACCCACAGTACAACAGTATTCAAGGGGGAGTGTTATAAAACGTTATAAAAACGTGTGTGAATACTGTATATACCTACCTCTCCCCTATATATATATTTGTAACAAATGAAATGTATATGGATGAATAAAAGCTGAAACCGGGTAATGAAACCCGTGACCGGAGAGTGACCGGAACTCACCTTCCTCTCTCAAACTTCTCCTTCTCCTCTTTTATTCTTAACATGATGAAAATTATTCAAAAATAAATCATGATATGCTTGTTACACCATGTAGAATGATTAGTCGTCAAACTGTCAAAAGACCCTAATGCCACAAAGTTCTTAACAAAAAAACAAGTAAACAGTTAAAGAAAGAGTATTAAATCATAAAAAGAAAATAGAAAAACCACACGGTATATATTTTTGTTAGAGTTGAGAGCACTAGTGGATTAAAACATAAATTCTTGCTAATTACTATAACTCCCCCTCTGAAGTAAACATTTCCCGGGCAAAGGTTAAGCAAATTGATATCTCAAACTTTTCCTGGGAAATTGTCTTCCCAACTCGGTGCCCTGTTCGAAAAACTCCAGTTCATTTCCTGCCAATAAAACCATACTGCCCCATCCCTAATTAATCATACCAACATGATCCATTTTTCTATGATGAAAACAAGTAAGTGGCCGATTTAAAAAGCTCCACATCAAACATGTAGTAGTAATTTTTATCTGGATACTACCTTTTGACGTTGCAACCAAGATGGCAAAAATTTTTCCTTTTACCTTTGAACGTAAAGATAGCGAAGAAGCTTCAAAAATCAAAACTGTTAAAAGAAACCCTGGAAAATATATAATAATGATTTGTTTTTCTTGGATGAAATGATATAGAAAGAGATTTAGCTTTTTTAATATTTGTAAATCAATCATGAACAATAATACCAATTACCAGGCCCAACACATGCGCGTCTGTTATCAAAATACCCTTCTTGATCTACGAACCTTTTCAAATCCAGAAAGAGAACAACCAACAAAACAATAGCCCACCTTCATAAAAAAAAAAAAACAATAGCCCACCGTACACAACAATACGCCACCAAATAATAAATTCAATAATTCATTAGAGTGGGGAGAATCAAAACTCCAAAGACAAAGAGGAAAAAAAAAAAAAAACAGCTTTTTGAAAAACCACCGACTTTGAAGCAGCGAATCCTCAGTCTGTGTTTTGCCCGCCCAAAACAAAAACCCCAAACCCCAAAATTTCAAAATTCTAATTTAGTAGTGAGTGATATTTTCAATTTTGCCTTCCCTAGTCTACTCCCTTGTCTCTTCATAAACTCCCACGAGACAAAACCAGATCTCCACTTTGAAAAAACAACGTTATCAAAGAGCAAAACCCTGTTCATTAAAACCATTAATTACTTGTAAAAGAAACCCCCATTTAAGACCCAATCGATCCAATCCCCAAATCCCCCATCAATGGCCAACTCCGATTCATCTGTTCCTCCTCTCCCGACCACCGCCCCTCTTGTTCCTGTACTCTCTCTCTCTCTCTGTTGATTTTCTTCTCGGCTTTTCAAATCATTTTCTCTTGCTTTTTCTGATTGGTGGCTTTTTTTTTTTGTTCATTTTTGTTATTGCAGAGGAAGGAGAACTTAACACCCGTTGGTTCAAAGATCGCGGTAAGTTATATTGCCTCTTAACTTTGTGCCCTGTTTGTTTCCTGTTTTAATCGCGAAGGAAATGGAAGGAATGTAGCTAGAGCTTGTATAAACTTAAGTTGGGTTTTGTAGAAAATTCACTTGCTATTGTAAATGTGGTGTTCTTCTTACCAGGAATTGACTGAATCGAGGACTGAGCTTCTTAACAGAATCCAAGGCCTGAAACAGGTTACATCTGTTGTGTTTGGTTACTTTCTCTGTTTTCCTGGGCTTTAAATCTGCTTTTTAGATTCGAAAGTAAGGAGATCTTTGTTTTGTTTTTTTACCACTTGCAGGATTTGCAAAATTGGCGGTCGAAGCTTGATACCCAAGTTAAAATCTATCGTGAGGTAAGTGTGTTTTTTCCCTGTGGCGAACACCAATGTTATTGGGCCTTCCTTTATAGCATTCTGTTGTGCAGTAACCAAAGTGGGTTTTTGGGTTCTTAGTCTGATTAGTTAGATTCTTGTAGAGAAGATCGATGGCTACTCACTGAACCATACTTAACTTTGTCTATTCTGAGATTCATTCAGAATGTTACTTTGTACAATTAGATGGAAACTATTGCGGTGGTAGTGTTGGAAATTTTGATGAAACATGCTTTGCCTTAGCTAGTTAGACTCTGCATTTACTCATTAAGTGTTGGAACTTTGGGCATTGGTTCAACTCTTTTCAGTATTTGCTCTTAGTTAATTATTTTTTGGGCTACTGAATTGACTACAATAGCATAACAGTTTTGGCCTAACCTTATTGCAGTCGTGCTTACTTCAACAATCATGAGTTATCCTTGTTTTGTTAGTCCATATCCTCTTTAATCCTCTGTAGTATTAGAAACTGATCCAGAGAAAGATTAATTTTGTCTCTCTGATAGTTTTGTTGCATAAATCCATTCGTCTATTGAATGACTTTTTCATGCCAATTTAATCCTAGTTCAGTTGTACTGAACTTGCCGGTATACTTGTCACATATCTTGTTATAATGTATGTAGGAGTTGTCAGATTTGAAGAAATCACTCAATGTTGAGGTGGATCAGCTTCGATCGGTAAGTTTGGGTGCTAATATCTTCCCACTATACTTCACTGCATATTATTGCTGAAAACATTTATACGCAAACGTCAACAGGAATTTCAAGAACTCAAGAGCACACTCCAACAGCAACAAGAAGACGTAACGGCCAGCCTAAAAAACTTGGGAGTAAGTATATTGGCATATGCACTCCTTATCTAACTGCGTCCTAACGTTTATCGTAGCTTTTAGATACCAAGAGGAGCGTCAAAGCTTACATTTTGACTGATTGCAGCTTCAGGGTAACCCCGGAGAAGATTCTGATCAAATCCCAACTCCAAAGATTAATGGAAAAGATGAGGAACCGCAGGAGGTTTCAACTGCTGAGGATACTAGCGTGAAGTCTGAAGAGTAGATGCTTTTGTTCTGGCGTATGTATTTCCATGACTCTTTGCTCCCGGGGACGATGGTCACCTACCTTGAAGTTCATTTGTATGATGCCTCCCGTGGAAATTGTGACCAAAAGTCTGCAGTAGCCCCTACGTACTTAGATATATATGTACTTTTAATGCCCAGCAGTAAGACCTAGCTTCTACATAAATCTTGTATCTTATTGACAGTTGCACATGGTTTTTGTTTATACGCTCCTATCTACCATCTGCATTTACCTTGATAGATGCCTTAGTAGAAAAATATTTTCTTCTCACTAAGCTTCCCAAATTCAACATTTTTCCAACTTGCAATGAGGCCTTGTATTTTTCTAAAAGAATCTTTATCTTGCTACAAGCGCGAGACATTCATGTAGTGTACACTGGTGGAGGTTGTCGCGCGTAGTGGATCCTAACAATCTGACTCTTTACACAAAAATGAATATGTGGAAAAAGGTTGAAAATATATGAAAATATGTAAGTAGAGGAGATGAAATATTGGATGTAATCGATGGATTACTTTGACAAAGAATTTATTATATACATTGCCAAAGAACCAAGCCAGATAAAAGAACTTTTTTTTGAACATTAGATAAAGAACTTTAACCCACGCCAATTTGTGTCTTGTGCCAAGTGATGAACGGGGCAATAGGAATCTTCATTACATGAACTTATTTAGAGGAGGAGAATATCTTAAGAGAGCAGAGTACGTGATTGGATGTAGTCCTAACCCAGTGAGGTAGCCATTAAATCTGGACCTGCATCATTAATTGCCATCGCCATAATGGTGATCTGCCCTTGTCCATTCAAGTTAATGGTCTCATATTTCCAAGACAAACTCTTTTACGTGTTAGAATAGGGGAACTGATGAGTTTCTGAGCTCTGAGTGAAGGGAGAAAAAAATGGAAAACCGAAAAGATTGCATCTTATCTCTAGGCAGAATCTTGTGAAGGTTTTATGTTCAAGGCTATGAGATGGTGATGATTTCATAGCTCATTAATCCCAGGAAAGCGACCAATTGGTTTAGTTATTAACAATTCTTTCTAATTTTGTACACCTGACAATACAGAATCTTAGACTTGAATTGAATGTCAACCATGCTCGCTTGCCCTTCTTTTTTTTTTTTTTATCTCTGTTGTATGACCAAGACATGGATGACTCTAGCGAGGGGATTAATTTCAATGCCTGAGTTCTTTGTCTTGTCATGTCCTTGTCTAATCTCTCTGTGCATCGTATCTACCATGGAAATACTACTTATCGGTAAAGGGTTGGAGATTGGATCAATGCATAGGGTCTAGTCTTTGTCGAAGTTTCATCATCCTGCTGTATCCTCTCATACACAAAAAACAACGCTTTAGATAGTAGTGGAGTACTGTGTGATTTAACAAGGGATTAACCTTCCTAAGTTACTACTACTTTATGGTTAAAGAAAAACCACTAATACTTTCCTCCCTTCGTTTTAAATACAACTATACAGGATTGAAGTTTGGAAAAACATCCTCTTCAAGGTTGAGCAAAAGAAAACACACGGTGATCAATAGTACGTAATAGGCAAGCACCATCACATGCATTCTCAACACGATTTATATGTACGCTTAGTTTGTCTCATTACTTCGAAGGAAAAAGAGAACGAAAGAACACACAAGGGGAAAGAAAAAGAATGGTTCGTGCCTAGGTTTTATTGAAAGTGAATAAAATTTTGACGCTAGAATTTACAGCGTGGAAATATTAGCTAGCAATGCAGCCCTTTGAATAGATGTTTAACTGTTTAACATACATCTTAGTATTATTTTAATGTAGACAGATAACACGAGTGGACTCTGGTGAATTTACTGTGAACTACTCACTACAGTTCATAGTTAAAAAAAAGGAAAAGAAAAGGGAAAGTCATTCTCTGCTTCCTTTAAAGTCCAGCAAAAAGGTTCAAAGCATTGCTCATTCATTCTCTCAAGTCCACCTAGCTACTGCTCTCCTTCAACAGCGGCACCAGTTTTCACCCCTTGTAAATGTCAATGACTATAACCCCATCAGTTGAAGAGGCCTCTAAAGCTCTGAAATGCCAGGTTTAATTTACCTACATTTCACGCTTCTATATATAAAACATAAAGCCCAATTTTATATAGCCTTCGTTATTTAACTTTCCTTTCGTTTTCTTTTTCTTTCAGACATGGATCTTAAAAGTGTCCATTCACTGCCAAGGTTGCAAGAAAGAAGTGAAGAAAGTTCTCCAACGCATAGATGGTGCTGAAACAGAAAATCATATTGTTTACTTATGGTTATATTATATTAAGATAAAGTTCACATGCCTCTTTAGTAGTGATGTTAGAAATTAATCTGGGAACATGCAAGCTCTTAGTTATTCAGATGCATATATAATTAGCTCAACCATCTCCTGCATGCATGAGTGATCCGTTGTTGGTCCTTTTTGTTTCCTTCAATTTCCTTGTCTTATTCTTATTTTCTCTTTGACCGATCTGATAGAGGATTTATTTGATTGTTTACTACTTTCAGGTGTGTATACAACAACCATTGATCCACAGCTGCAGAGAGTTACTGTAACTGGCAACATTGGAGCAGAGACCTTGATCAAGAAACTTAGTAAAACTGGTAAACATGCTGAGCTTTGGCCCGAAAAGCTTTCCACAAAGGAAAAAGCGGCAGGCAAAGGGAACAACATGCACAAGGCAGAGGATCCCAATAGTGTCCAAAAACGCTGCCATGATGGAATGAAGAAATTTGGTGGGGAGGGGGGACTAAGTGAAGAAGAAGCTAAAAACCACTGCAACACACAAGAAAAGTCCACCGGCGAGGAGTTGCATGCAGAGGTGAATAAGGTAACCGAGACTGAGGGCAGTGAAGGTGCAAAGAGTGATGGCAAGAAGAAGAAAAATAAAGGGAAAAATGCTAGTAAGGTCAGCCAAGGTACATCTGGGTCAGGCTTAGGCTCACCAAGTAATTCTGGTACAACTGTGGAAACTGGATACTACAATCAGTTTGTGAGTCCAAGTAATCTCAACCTCACACGTCAGCATTCAGTTCCATTGCCTCAGGGTTTCCATATCCCTTCTGTGTCTCATGCATCAAGTTATAATTACATGGCTTATCCAAGGGAAAGTACTGCTCCTTTCTATCATGTTCCTCCTCCATATCCATATGTGCATCCAAATACGCAGCAAGCAACCACGTTGGACTCTTTTCACATTTTTAGAGATGACAATGTTGACGGATGTTCAATCATGTGATCCATAGTGTCCTTTGGCGAAATCAGATGGTGAATGATTTTGCACTTACAAGGTGATGGAGAAATGAAGAATGTAGAGTAGTTAGAAATTAAGATATGGGTTAATCATGGTTTTAGGCTCTTTTGTTGTCGGTCTACTGCAATTAGTGAGAATTTTCTGTACTAACTAGTAGAGGCTATAATAGAAAAACTTTCCAATGTTCAGCTGCTACTTACCAATACCATTCTGTTTCTAATCGCATATATATATATATATATATATATATATATATATCTACAGGAATCAAGGACTAGTATTAGGTTAATTACCCGGTACTGTGTACTTGCAAACCGGTACCAGGTAATTGACAAAGTTTGCTCATTCGAATTAAACAACTTTGTTTGTAACCAAAAACAACTCCGTGTTTGGAGTTTCTCGAAAAGAGGAAAACCAATTGTATATTTTTATGACGTAAAAGCAAAAGATGTTCTTCATATGCCTCTATTTTGGAGCCTTAGCAGCTGAAGATGCCAAATCGAATGATGATTGTAGATAAGAGGAGCATAAGGCCACTAGTCAAGTAGTCAACCAAAGTAGTTTGGGTCTGCTTATTATATTCATGCGAGTTTCTCAATCGGTAATTTAATTATTGAGCAAAACATTAGTACAAACTTGTGCCAAAATTTCATGACGCTGAAAATAATGTATAGCTTTATGTGCTTCTTCGGAACTTGAATCAATCTAAACTCTGTTCAAAAGAATAGCAAAACTAAACACCAATACCTTTCATTTTTATTTTATCGCTTTTCATGTTCACAATTGACCAACGAGCGCATAATATTTTTGCTGGCTTCAACCAATGACAGGAACTCAATTAGCAGTATTGGTCCTAAGAAGCAGACCATACGTCTTTTTTGTGTTATAATCGACCCAGTTGACATATAAAGAGTAAGGTCACAAGAAAACCAGAGTTACACGATACAAGATACATACAAGCAAATGATGGGAGCAAGGCAATAATGCAGTGAGTCGAGCTCTGTACAGTGAAAAGAAGAACCTTTCTGTTACACATTCTAATTTATATTGACCACCCAATATCACTAGTCTCATTAAGATGGTGCCACAATTGATTTGGGGACCAACCTTTTCTCTTCTACACAATTAGCTGCAGAAACTACTTACTACTGGCCATTCTTTATGGTTCCCATTATCATTAGCAATTCAGATTTATTCTCGAGCAGCCATTGTGATCATAAAAGGGCATCATTGGCTTGTGGGCCTAAAAGCTCGTAGAGACCAGTCAAATAAAGATGCAAGATCACAAGAGCATAAGCATTTTTAACAGTAGTTCCACTCTCAGAAGCTTGAGAGGCAGAGGCAACTAAAAAGAAGGAAGCAGAAATTGGTGGGATTGCATTGGCATAAAAAGAAGGAAGGCGACAGAGATGCAATGCTCGACCATCCATTAGAAAGAGAGCAATTGTTTGTTTGTCTTTAAAGGCAACAACTAGAAGCACATTTGGATTGGCTGATTTGACGATTCGTACTGAGATACTTTTCTATGTTGCTCTAAAGTAGCATTCTTAAAAACCAAGTCACATGATTGTTCCAAAAAAAAGTCATTGAATGAAAGAGCTGACATTATTTAGTAATTTACAAAAACAATCGTCTGTATAGAGTGATGGCTAACTTTTGCACCACTCATGAGTATCCAACAAAAAATATACACAACAGGAAACCTAAACTTTCTCAATAGAGACAACAACAAATGTAATATTGTAAGACAGAAACTGGCCCTAGAAACTTACATGGAAGTTGACGCTTTCATAGTCCGCTGATTTGTTCCGAGTATAATCACAATTACAGTCACATCGTCATGATATTTCCTCCTCCGACCTGCTGGGACATTCATCAATTCCTCCATACTGAATCCTACAATGCAAATATTGACACTTATAATTACTGCACACACAATATGCCTCAGCATAGGGCTTCTTCACCTGGATTTTGGCATATGGAATAATCAATCTGCCATTTACTAAACAACTTTCCCTTTTACTAGATAATTTTGTACCTAATGCTGGAGTTCATATCCCTTTTTTCTCGGTTAGGAAGCAGCAGCTTCACTGTGAAAGTGACCATCTGTAGGTGTGAGTGCAACTGCCTTTGGTCTCACAAACCACCATGCCAGCATGTGTATTAATTGCTTTTATTTTTTGAGACAGACCAGTTATTAAACTTCTTAAAAATGGCACAACATTAAAGGAAGAAAATTGCACACTAAAACATTCAACAGTTACTGAAAAGGAGAAAGGATACGCAATGGAAGATAAAAATTCAGGCACAGACTGTATTAAAGAATTCACCTGCACAATCAGCAGCCCTCTGTACAAGCTGTTCTAATAAAAACTTTGCTGGATCACCAGTAGGGTTGCTTAAGATATAAGAATGGGCAAGCTTTACCGCCTCATCATTGGTGAAGAAATCAAATAAACCATCACTGCCAAGTATAACAAAGTGGTCGGATTTTGATATTCTGTGGGCTTTAAGTGATGGTTGAGTAGAGATGTATGGAGGGCTTATCAGGTTACGAACTCGAAGAATACCCATCAATGCATCATTTAGTTTATCCTGCATGGAAATTGGTAAAGAAATGTCAAAACTTAAAGTAGAACTTTGTCAGAACATCAATCAAAACACTGAATCAATTCAATATGAGAACTTGCAATGTCAAAAGCTAGCTGAATATGGAACTCAATGGAATGAATGGCAAGAACCTGTTTTAAGTATCCAACTCCAAGAGCTCGAGTGACCTTCAGTTTTCCTTTCACTTTTCCACCTACAATTGTTGAAGGGTCATCAGGATGGTCACTCAATACTCGAGATCTTTCAAGTTCATTGTCAACAGTGTGGCAATCAGAAAGCTGGACAGCCTTAAGTCTGACATGCCCATTCATCTCAGTGCCTGCATCATATGTTGCCAATACAGCTCTGCTATCACCTAAATTAAGCGTGTATAAATCCATACCATGAAGAAGACAAACCAATACACAAGATCCAACAGAAACTAAATCAGGGCGGTCCTCCATTTCCTGCTCTACCATGCACAAGAAATCGTTCTCAACCTGACTTAGGGCACGTTGAAGGCTATCAAGCACCTCCTCTCTAAATGAATCCGATGACAGTTCAAGTTCAGTACATGGATCAATCTTGCTGAAGTTGTCGCCCCTCACGAAACTGTTATTACCATCCTCAAGAGCATATTGGCAAGACCCATTCAGACCCAGACTACAGGAACTTCTATTGCTGTATTGATTTGATTCCCAGTCCAATAAGTTCGTATGGGATATGATATTCTCATACAGTGTCCCGGCTAGAAAATCAGCTGCATCTCTTCCATTGAAACCATCATAGATTGCACAAAAAAGCAAGTCATTCTCTTCTGAACAGACAGCCTGAACCCTGTCTTCGCCAGCAGCTCCTCCGGCTACTTGCACTTCCGCTGCATTAAGGAAGCTTTCACTTCTAGAAGGAGCACTCATGGATTTCAAAGAATAAGAGTCATAATCAAGTGGACTTGGACTGGATGGACTACAACTCAAGTTTGACATGCTGCTTTGGAGAGAAGATGATAATAGATCCAACCTAGATATAGATGACGATGATGGAACTCTGCGAAATGAATTAGGCGAGTCCCAACTAGGAAGTATCTCTGCTCTTATCACACCATTGCAGATATTTGTGTTGGCTAACGTGGCATTAGCACTTAAAGCAGCACCAGACAAGCAAGAGAAGCTGCTATTCCTCTGTAGCTTTCCAGGATAGCATTCATATCCTTGGGAATCTATGCAAGAGCTAACATTATAGCCATTGCATTGATAACCAAAGCTTACCCTCAGCTCTGCTTCAGAATTAATACTTTCTGTCCGCATTGTTATGGCTGAAATAATGCAAGCACTATCAATATTAATGACAGACAAAAAAGCTCATTCTGACTATAATTATTTAGAATTCCCGCTCTGCAACAGTGAATGGTGTAAGGAATCGGTCAAACAACATGAAAGATATGTAACAAAGGGAAGAATACATCAGTGCTTGGCACTAATCTAAACTCCATCTGCTAATGCAGATTGAATTGTGCTCTAGATTATCCTATGATGGATAGCAGTGAAGAAGTTCTAGTTATCTTCTGACATTTAAATTTTCGAATACATTCTATTCTTTCTTCTCTACAACCATTAATGTTTAAAATGTGTCACTGAGATGATGCATAGATCCAAATTTTCTCTCCACCAACAGTGTATAACTATCATCTATACCTAATATGCCTCTCCTATCTGAGTTCAGTTAATAGCAATTACATCAACCCAAACAAGAAAAACAATGCAAATAATTGCTGAGCTTGGAGATGGAAAAGGAAAGGAGGAAAAAAGATTTCAGGGGCACAAATTCCGTGCAGAGTTAGACTTGAAACCACATATATAGAGGCCCAAGAGCTCACAGCAGATAGATCTATGATTTCACAGTAAATGTTTGAGGCTTAACATTTCAATTTAGAGATATGAAAATGAGAACAAACAATAACAAAAATCTTAGCGGGAATGTAGAAAAATGGCAGTCAAATTTTATGCACAACCAGGAAATTTGACCTTTTATGCTAGTAATTTCACATTCATTTGTTGAGGCGCTTGCTGGCAGTATCATCAGATGATCTGCATGCCAACTAAATATGGGTCATTGCCTATATCTCAGTTCTTCAATATGCACGGTTCAAGTTGAACATTTTCAGTGTTGCAAAAAACAAGAGGGGGAATACACAAGTAACATAGGAAAAAAAAAAGTGAGAAATTGACGAGAAACAAAAGCAATCAACTAAAACTGTAAAACAAGAGTCCCAGATTCAATAAATTAGAGAAACGACAAATATAATATGAAGCCTGCAAGGCATATATATCTTCAAGAGTAAATTAAAAGAACAAATTTTTATCTACATTTATGAGCTCCAAATTTCAGTGTTCTCAAAGAACAAAAGAGCCAGAGGAAAGCGAACGAGTTATCATCCAACAAAAAGAAAACGCCATCATAATAAAACATTAACACCATAGAAAAGAAAACCAATATATACACACAAAAGAAAAAACGGCTAAAAGAATCAATACCCACCTCAGCCGAACAACCGACGGGATCAACAAACCCAACCGAAGGCAAGAATGTGGCTGTTGAAATGTAAAAAAGATGATACTGAACAGAGTGCAGAGGAGGAAGAAGAAGGAGAAGGGTGGTGGGGGAGTGTGTATAAGCAGGGGCAGGCGTGTGTTTTTGCGTGTTTTGGTGCGTGGTTATATAAAAAAGAAAAAAGGGGGAATAAAAGAACAAGAAGGGAGGAGGAGATCTAAGAGGGAATGATATAGAAGGAAAGATCTTTTTCAGTAGTGGAGAGAATCTGAGTAAACCAAAGAGTTTTCATGTCAAAAGTGTTTGGTTGGCTTTTCAAAGGGGGGGGAGGGTGGGTGTGTTGTGATATGTGAGATTGGATGGTGGAGAAGGGTCTTTGCTAAAATTAGAGGAATTTTTCATGTCTCTGACGCTTTGGTCCTTTCTTTCCCCTTTGTGTGATGCACACCACACCAGTCAACAACACACACACCATTACCGGTAATGCCGTTTTCTGAGTTCTATTTGAACTCAACGACTACTGGCGATATATACGTTACCCACGCACAAGCCTTCCAAGATTCCGCCCCCACGTGCACCGCAGATAATAATATTATTTATTTTCCACCTTACCCAAAAAAAAAACTATTTCTTTTCTTCTTCATTTTTCATGTCTGCTCTGATGAAATTATTTGGAGAAAAATTTGCTCTCAATTCTCAGGGATCCGAAACAGCACTGGCAAATTGGCAAAATTATTGAAAAACAATTGACGGATTGGATTGTGACTGGTGCAATGAATGGAAACTATTTTAGAAGGCATCCAATTGTATTCTCAGCATAAAAAAGCTGATCCATTCAATTATTGGGCTTCACAAGATGTGTTTCGTCTTTTCCGTGAAAGAAAAAAGTCGGATCCGGGCCAAATCCAGCTTTATCTGCTTTGGCGCCGTATATAATCTTCAACCTAAGATGGCATAGCCTATTCTAGAAATTTCCTTTTAATGATAAAAACATAATTATATATTCTTTTCATCTCAAAAAAACTGGACAGGGACCATTAAGGGCCAAAATACATGGTTTAGACCGCGATCGCTTTGAAAATCCATTCTCGTTTTGATAACGACAGAGTAAACAAAATGGAGATGTGGTCGTGAGCAGGGGACATGGGCATATAAGAACAAAGCGACTTACAGGACTGGAGGCCCATGCCTAAATCCACCAAGCAACTAAACGTGGATCATAATTGTACATGTAGTACACTTTTTTGTTACTTTCTTGCCCATAGCTGTATATATAAACCACAGGACCACACCCATGTCATCTGCTGATTCTGCTCCCATAATGACTTGAATATCTGTTCGACAAAAAAAAAAATGACTTGAATATCTGTTACCATGACACTTCAGGGTACACATATAAACATGACAGGGACATCTGAGTTAATTTGCCATGAATTTTCCCCTGGCTCCAGCGACACTATACATGTGAATGGGGAATATCAAACTTCAATTATCTACCATTCAACACAACACAACGCCACCAGCCCCAAGTGCTGAAGCTCAAGTGGCAACTACAACTATCTGCAGAACCCTTGACTCCAACCTCCACTCTAAGAAGGGGAATATCTACTTTTTAGTTGGCCAGCCTTGTATCAATCGAGCTGAAAACTCATATGCAACAAGCTGCTAAAGTTGAAGGATGCAAGAATAAATTCTCCAACCTAAACATATGAAGTACTATCGATGAGAAAGAGGCAGCAATGGATCAAGTCAGTGGATATGGTAGGCCAACTCGGGCGCAATAGTCACCGAAAACAAGCAATAATTTGCAAGCAGTCTGGACAGAAACACCAACTTGACATGGAGATTGCTACATCAACAACAGTTTGCACATCTTTTCTGTCAGTTACATGAGGTGTGCTGATTAGGCGCAAATGCCAGCTTTCTAAGACATCCAAGTTCAACATTTACATAAACTCTATCCAAAGATAGTGTTGCATATGAAGCTACACCTGAACCAGGTAAATTGTTCCTGCATATCTTACCAGTTACAAGAATTGGTTTGTCTTTACAAAAGCTAAATGAAATCCTAACATCACCAATCAGGATCCAACAGAGTAAAAAACTTTTGTCATGCCCTTCTTCGTCCGAATTTGGGAAACCTGATCAATGATCCAAGAGATAAATCCAGAGGGTCTAAATTTAACCATTGTAAATATATTATCTTGAGCTTGAATCAATTAACCTTACCTTTAAACTGATAATATCTGAAATATCAGAAACATGGGTACCACCACAAGGACAGCCACGATTGTTCCCTAACTTAACAACACGAGGAGTGCTTCCCTGCAGTAGATGAGAGAAAGAAAAACAAACAAACAAAAGGACTATCATTATCAAACAGTCGATATAATTCTCCATTTGTGTGCATGCACTTAGTAAGAAATGAAATAACTAGCAAGAAGAAAAACTATCAACTTTGTAAATATGACTAATAATTTTGAGGAGAAAATACCCACATATACCCCATCCATGTAACGTGATTGTTATTGATCATAAAGGAATTGCTTACACAGGTTCATCCTCAGTTTTTTTTTTTTTGAACAGCAGGTTCATCCTCAGTTAAAAAGGGGAAAAAGTAGAAAAGAAGAAGAAAAAGGAAACAAAAAGAAAACATAGGCTAACCCTGCAAAAGGCATACAAGAAACTAATTTGGTTTGAACACAAAAGATGCCATGCAAAATAGGAAATAAGAAAGCAAAAATACAACTACATCAGCAGACTCTCAAACCCTTGCAGGAAAACAGAGACAAATTCCCTGACAATCCAGAACAATAAGTATACACCACCACAAAAAAAGGAAGTCCAGAATGAAATTATAAAAGAATACATAGTATTGATCGCGTCGAGACCTTGGGAATATAATCGGGAAGGCAACCACCACACAACTCAGCAGCTTCTTCATATGGTAAGACAGAAACCAATACCTACACAAAAGGATTAGAGAGTTAGTACAAGCAAATAGTACACTGAACAAACTAATTCACAGGGCACAGACACAAACGGTAACTTACCCTCCCACCAGTAGAAATTAGCGTACTGGCTTCAAGCTCTAATTCGTTTTGCTTTCTTTGCAATTCGTTTTGGGGAATTGTACCTTTGTATTCAACAAATGGCCTGCCAAAGATAAGCTTTATAAGCCATCCTCAAGAAATTCATATTCCATTCAAAAACTGGCTTCACAATTGGAGGTAAAAGTAAGTTGAGCGCCACCAAGACCAAATAAATCAGATAGACACATTCAGAATTAGAAAGTTACAGGGAATATCCATGCATAGAGATGTTTGCTTTTCTTTCCCTTTATATCTAACTTCCACCAGCTACAACGAAGTTAACAACCCAAACTAAACCCAATTTAATAGGTGGCAAACGTGATCGACGAAAATACATTGTACAATCTAACAACAAGAGCACATGTCGTAGGCCATCAATATTGGACAGCCACATTCATTCATAAACGATTGCTATATAATTAGACGTTACTGTTGGAATCCACAGGCACCAGACAAAAAAAGTATCTGAAGCATACCCGTCAGGAAAATGGTAGCCTTTTCCGGGCTCCAAATGCCCCAGTCCCACATTTTGCATGCACACGTCCAGCAAATGCCCAGCTGAGTGCAACCTGCATATCAAAATGAAACACAAGAAAAAAACACAAAACCGAAGAATAACAAAACTTAGTAGAAGAACCTCGCACAATAAATTATTCAGCTTCCCACTAACAAACATAAGACATCAAAATTCAATACCAGTTACTAACTTACTATATCATAAACCCACACAGAAACATTCCCTCTAAATTCAAAAATTCAATTAAAACAACCCTTAAATTCCGACAAGTGCTGCTGCTAAAAATCCCCACTAACCTAGAATTCAGCTGCCGCCTCGGCCCATCAACAAATAACAGAACCTCCCTCCCTTCTCCAATCTCCGCTTCGAAATCTCTCCCGGTAGAACCCTCAAAAACTCCATAATGATAAACCTAGCAGATTAAAAAAAAAAAAAACAACAACAAAACAAGATAAATAAAGACAAAACCAGAAGGAAAAAGAAAAAAAAAAGTTGAAAAAAAGGGGGTGAAAATTACAATTCCGTCCTTGGACCGAACGTCTTGCACGGTAAACTTGAAATCGGAACCCGTGATGGTTCCGGTGTCGGCTGGCTGGCCGCCTCCTTGAGGATGGAAGATGGTGGATCCCAGGACCAACGCGATCCTACCGTCCGATCCCTAACATTTTTGAAAATACAATCCAACGGTTCAGATTTTGATGCACCCGGGTGTGTACGAAAGAGGACTAGAGGTGGAGAGTGGAAGTAGCAGCAGACCTTGGAGAAGGAAAGGAGCGTGGAGTTGGATTGGAGTTTCCACGTGTCGTGGTAGTATTCCAGCTTCGTTGGGGCCAATTCCATTTCTCGGGCAGTTTATTCCGGAAAACTCAACGTAACAGTAGAGAGAAAATTTACATGCGTCGGTCAATGTATGGAGAAAGAAATAAATGGGGTCGGACTCCCGCGAATTTTGTTATGGTTTGGGGCGGGCCCATTTTTCTTTGATTTTTGTATTTATTTTTAAATTTTTATAATTTATTTTTTTTAGAGTTTAGGATTTAGTTTTTTAGGGTCTAGGTGTCACACTATTTGCTTGCAAACCTAGCAGGGGGCGGAATCCCCTATGGAACCCTCTAGGATCCACTTGTGGACAAGCATGTGCAGACCTTCAGTGGGGGACAAGAGTGCCTGACATGAGCAGACACTCAGTGGAGTACAATCATGGGCAGCATGTGCAAGCACTCACTTGTGGGCAAGCATGGGCAGACATTCTCCCAAAGATGACAGGCATGGACAGACGCTCCTAGGCAGACCTACAGGCCTTGTCTCCACCGTTAGATCGTGGGGAGCTTTAGAGGGCCGATCCTAGCCGTCCGTTGGGGGGCGGGTTTGGCTATATAAAGAGGAAGGCTCCTCCTCTGTAATCATTCATTCTTTTGTACACACAATTGTGCTTTGTATACTTGAAATAAGTAATACAATCAGTTTATTCCTTCCAAACACTTGCTTTCTTTTTTGTTGCCTTGAGCTGGTTCTTTTACCAAGCTTCATTGTGAAGGTTAAGGTTGACTTAGGCGTGAGTTTGAGTGAGAATTGCCTAAGGCCGCACGGACTAACATCCCAAAATTCTAAGTCCGTGACAGTTGGTAGCGGAGCGAAGTTTCGATAGCTTGGGAGTAAAAGAGATGGCCACAACTAGTGAGCAAGCTGTTGGTGAGGAGGAGCATGTTCCGAGGGAGGAACAACGTCCAACCAGGGGTGGCAAGAAGGCTTATAGGGAGAAGACCGTGGAGAGGGATGGTCTGGCGAGCATGGAAGAAAGGCTCGACCGGACAGCCGATGGCTTGGCAGAACTCATCGACAAAGTTGACGGGTACGAACAACGCATCGAGGAGCTCGAGTCAGAGGACCAAGAGGAGCTTCGTGGGGAGATGCAAGGTGCCCTCAACAGCGTCATGGACTCGTTTGGCAAGGAGCTAGGCGAGTACAAGTCTCGGCAAGACACGATCCTAGCCCAACTTGCTACCGTCATGGAGGACATGCAAGAACTCAAGGGTGAGTTTGCTGTGTACAAGAGGGCTGTCGCACAAGGGAGTGTGATGGTTACTACAGAGCCGA
>JAKUCV010006769.1:4631-19552 GCA_028386065.3 Turnera subulata | reverse complement strand
ACAAGATCACCGTGAAGAACAAGTACCCAATTCCTCTCATCGCAGACTTGTTCGACCAACTTGGCGGGGCTCGATGGTTCACCAAGCTTGACTTGAGGTCGGGCTACTACCAAGTGAGGATTGCCGAAGGAGACGAATGCAAGACCACTTGTGTAACCCGGTATGGTTCCTATGAATTCTTGGTGATGCCTTTTGGTTTAACTAACGCCCCTGCCACTTTTTGCACATTGATGAACAAGGTTCTCCACCCCTTCTTGGATCGCTTTGTCGTAGTGTACCTTGATGACATTGTCATCTATAGCAACACTCTGGAGGAGCATGTCCAATACTTACGGCAAGTTTTCCAGGCCTTGCGGGAGAACGAACTTTATGTGAAGAGGGAGAAGTGTGCATTCGCCCAACATAAAGTCATATTCTTGGGGCACAAAGTGGGAGGCGGCAAGCTGATGATGGACCAGGCCAAAGTGGAGGCAATCCAAGCTTGGGAGCCACCCAAGCGAGTCCCCGAGCTCCGATCATTCCTTGGACTTGTCAACTATTATCGGAGATTCATCATGGGGTACTCGGCCATTGCAGCACCCTTGACGGACCTCTTGAAGAAGAACAAGCCATGGGTTTGGTCCGAGGAATGCCAACAAGCCTTCAACGGTTTGAAGAAGGCTATCATGGAGGAACTGGTGCTAAGTTTGCCTGACTATACCAAGCCCTATGAGGTGCACACGGATGCTTCAGATTTTGCCATTGGCGGGGTGCTAATGCAAGAAGGGCACCCAATTGCTTACGAGAGTCGCAAGCTTAATGATACAGAGCGGCACTACACGGTGCAAGAGAAGGAGATGACAGCAGTGGTCCATTGCCTTCGGGTGTGGAGGCATTACTTGCTTGGGAGCAGGTTTGTTGTCAAGACAGACAACGTGGCCACGAGTTATTTCCTCACCCAGAAGAAGCTCACACCAAAGCAAGCACGGTGGCAGGATTTTCTAGCGGAGTTCGATTATGTGTTGGAGTACAAGCCAGGAAAGGCCAACTTGGTGGCTGATGCTTTGAGTAGGAGGGCCGAGCTTACAGCCATAAGTCAACCCGATAGCCCTTTGGTGGAGCGTATCAAGGAGGGGATGGCACATGATCCACAGGCCAAAGCCTTGGCCGAGCTTGTTAAGCAAGGCAAAACAAGGAGATTTTGGCTTGATGATGGGCTGCTCTATACAAAACGGAGCAGAATCTATGTGCCTCGACATGAGAAGCTGAGGAAGAAAGCACTCAAGGAGTGCCACGATTCAAAGTGGGCTGGCCATCCGGGGATTGATCGCACACTAGCATTGTTGGAGGACTCATTCTATTGGCCTCGGATGCGGGATGATGTGGAGTTGTATGTGCGGACTTGTTTAGTTTTCCAACAAGACAAGCTTGAGCAACAACGTCCACCGGGTTTGTTGGAGCCATTGCCTACACCCAATAGGCCTTGGGAGGGCATCACACTTGACTTCATCACCAGCCTGCCCAAGTCCGACGGGTTCAACATGATCTTGGTAGTCGTGGATCGATTCTCCAAGTATGCTACCTTCATCCCAACAACCATAGAGTGCACAGGAGCTGAAGCAGCCCGCTTGTTTTTCAAGCATGTGGTGAAGCATTGGGGCATTCCTAAGACGATCGTGAGTGATCGGGACGTACGCTTCAACTCTCATTTTTGGAAGGAATTTTTTCGGATGATGGGGTCCGAACTCAACTTCTCTACAAGCTTTCATCCACAAACCGATGGACAAACGGAGAGGGTGAATGCCTTGCTGGAGATATATTTGCGGCACTATGTGAGTGCCAACCAACGGGATTGGGCACAGCTGCTTGACGTAGCCCAATTCTCGTATAACTTGCAGAGGAGTGAATCCACGGGGATGAGTCCCTTTGAGATTGTCACGGGGCAGCAGCCAATGACTCCAAGCACTATTGCTACGGGCTATACGGGGAGTAGTCCTACAGCATACCGGTACGCCAAAGATTGGCAAGCACAAAGAGACATGGCGAAGGCATACCTCGCCAAAGCCACGAAGAGGATGAAGAAGTGGGCGGATACTAAGAGGAGGTCGTTGGAGCTTGAAGAAGGCGACCTTGTCATGGTGAAGTTACTACCACACCAACATAAGACCTTTGCCAAGCTACACAAGGGGTTGGTACGACGCTACGAGGGACCATTCAAAATTGTTAAGCGATTGGGAAAAGTTGCCTACAAGCTTGACCTGCCCTCACGGCCCAATCTCCACCCCGTCTTCCACGTGAGTTTGTTGAAGCCATACCATGAAGACAAGGAAGACCAAGACCGAGGACAGTCCAAGAGAGCACCAATATCAGTCACTACCTCCTTCGACAAGGAAATTGAGGACATTCTCTCGTGGCACCCTATCTCTGTGCGGGGCAGGAACGAGAACTATGTGGAGTACTTAGTTCATTGAAAGGGACTTCCAGAGAGTGAGGCCTCATGGGAGCGAGACCGGAACTTGTGGCAATTCGAAGACAAGATCAAGGAGTTCCAGGCCATGCTCGCCACGAGGGCGTTGGCGAAATAGGTGGGGGAGAATGTCACACCATTTGCTTGCAAACCTAGCAGGGGGCGGAATCCCCTATGGAACCCTCTAGGATCCACTTGTGGACAAGCATGTGCAGACCTTCAGTGGGGGACAAGAGTGTCTGACATGAGCAGACACTCAGTGGGGTACAATCATGGGCAGCATGTGCAAGCACTCACTTGTGGGCAAGCATGGGCAGACATTCTCCCAAAGATGACAGGCATGGACAGACGCTCCTAGGCAGACCTACAGGCCTTGTCTCCACCGTTAGATCGTGGGAAGCTTTAGAGGGCCGATCCTAGCCGTCCGTTGGGGGGCGGGTTTGGCTATATAAAGGGGAAGGCTCCTCCTCTGTAATCATTCATTCTTTTGTACACACAATTGTGCTTTGTATACTTGAAATAAGTAATACAATCAGTTTATTCCTTCCAAACACTTGCTTTCTTTTTTGTTGCCTTGAGCTGGTTCTTTTACCAAGCTT
The DNA here is from genome assembly GCA_028386065.3 of Turnera subulata. Lineage (NCBI taxonomy): Eukaryota > Viridiplantae > Streptophyta > Magnoliopsida > Malpighiales > Passifloraceae > Turnera > Turnera subulata. The sequence continues at coordinate 16,507 of JAKUCV010006769.1, read as the reverse complement.
CATTGTGAAGGTTAAGGCTGACTTAGGCGTGAGTTTGAGTGAGAATTGCCTAAGGCCGCACGGACTAACATCCCAAAATTCTAAGTCCGTGACACTAGGTATTATAAATTTAGAGTTTAAAAATTTTAAGGTTTAAGGTTTTAGGATTTAAAATTTTGGTATTTAGAATGTAGGTCTAAGTATTTAGGGTTTAGGGTTCAGAATTTAAGATTTAAGGCTTTTAAGATTTAAAATTTTAAAATTAGGTATTTATAACTTAGGATTTTTAGGGATTAAGGTTTAGAATTTTAAGAATTAGGGTTTAAGGTCTAGCGTTATAACTTTAGGGACAGTCGGTAATGTTTAAATAAACAGATGGGCTGATTATTTTGAACAACATTGGGTTCACTTGGGCCAATCGTTTTTTTTTAGACGTGTTCATGGAGTCCAGATTCGTGGTCAGTTTGCTTCGGCCCAAATAAGCTTGGGTCATTCGCTGGTATGATTTGTGTCCAAGGTCACTAAATCCGGCCCGGATGACGACCCGGGTTTAGTTAAATAATATTTTTAGAGTTTACCCAAAAAAAATTGGAAATTAATACATCCAAACCAATAATGCATCCTATTTTCAGGTTGTAACTAGGGAAGCTAACTCTTGTGCAGTTAAATTAGCTGAGTTAGCTTCAGATACTAACCTACATGTTTCTACACTGGGTACTCCACCTGATATAGTTGAACAGCATATTCTAGTAGAATCAGGGGCTCAGGTCAGGACTGTTGAGACCTGATATATTTTGATTCTTTTGAACTGGTTCGTAACATGTTTTGAGTAATGCAATATCTCTCATTCACAACCAAAAAAAATAATGCTTCCTATTATTGGGTCCATCTCACCTTCGGTACTTGGAACTTTAAGCCTATCAAAGTTTCTGGCCCGAAAGGAAAACCCATTCCAAATAAAGAAATGTTGAATCTATGGATTGCGTCAAGTCCATGACCTTACCAGTAGGAGAACCACGCTTTAGTTAGAAAATGGAAAATCATATCAAAAATTTACAACAAAAGGCCCAACACCTTTTCTCTTAGAAATCACCAGAAGAATCCTCTTCATCACATGAATTATGAATACCGATTTTATTTTCCAACTTCATGCATCATCCACCTCAGGAAGCAACTAGGGCAAGTGATTATTGCAGCATCTTCAAAAACAATAGTGAAAGAAGGAAACCGTGCAGATCTTAGGAACCCTTAACAAAGACATTTTCTTTTCCTTTGAACTGTTATCTCTCACAAACTCCCCCATTTGTGAACATCTGATGACCCATCCAAAATGTCTATGTCATGTGAACTTATATTGTACCCATGTGTATATTCATACAGCAAGTATTTCAATCAATTAACTCATTTGATCACAATTGGTGTAACTTCAAGCTCTATTTTTTTCTCTCTCTTTTTTTTTTTTTTTTTATAGTGCTCGAGTATTCTAACAGCACAGAAATAGTTAAGACTTCTGTGTATTTTGGGATAGCACATAGCACAGAGAGAGTCTAATCCCTGTCAAAATTGAAGTTGAAGACAATAGACTATAGACCAACGATAGCATTGGTTATGGACCCACTCATTCAACACTGGCATGATTGGTATATAGACACAATCTCTGCTTTTATTTCCTTTTTTCTGAAGAAAAAAAAAACAGAGACGACTGCTTTTGTTGGCCCCTGCATTTCTTTAGTTTGTAAACAAATAAATCCACCTTCCTTAAAATTTAAACAAATGAATGCGATTTGTCATGAGTCATGACACGGTAAGCAATAAATTCTGTATCCTTTCGGTCCCTTTTTAATTTTGCTGCCAACAACTTTCAGCTGTGTTTCTCTCATTATACCGCTGGTTGATGGTATTTCAAAATCGACCTCACAAAAGCATGTGCATGTCATCATCAAAACCCATTTGCGGCATCAAATGCGCTCTATGAAAAAATTAAAATAAAATTGCTTAAGAAAACGTCAATACTTCTCCATATAATATATACATTTTTTTTTTTCCCTTTCAACTGAACTGGATTCTTGGTCTCAACTGAACATGACTTAGATCAACGCATGAATCACCCACCTACCTTATCAAAAACAAGATAAATCACACCACCTACTAGAAACACCATTGCATTCACAATTATTTTTCTTGCACACCATGATGTTGATCCAAGAAAAGTTAATGCAAAAACAATGAACATATATTAAAAGAGCCCTTAGTTGTCAAATTTGCATCACAAACAATGAACATATATTAAAAGAGCCCTTAGTTGTCAAATTTGCATCACATTGGCTGTCTGCTATCTGGGTTTAATCTGTGGCAACACGATCATCACGGCCATGATTTCATATTTTTCAAATCCGTGACATATTTGTTTTTTTTTTAAATATAAAATGCTTATCAAAAAGCACGCTACTAAAGTGAGTCAAAAGATTGATTAATGGGTGTCCATAATCTCGTTGACATTCTTACCTCACACGTAAAGGTAGTAGTACTAGTTCTCCGAATCGAAGTGAAGTGGCAGGATTGTAATAAACCTCATAATTCAATGGCGTTTTCATGACAACTGTCGCTTATTAATAAGTTATAGCCACGAACTCTCCCTCGTCTCCATTCCTTTCTTTTTGTCCTTCAGGAGAAACAGAAGCAGAGAGAGAGAAAGAGAACCAGAAAAATGGGAAGCTCAAAACGGTACAGCTTTCTCTCCCTCCTCCTTGCAATCCTGGCCGTCCACGTGGCGCTCTCCTCATCCACAGCCGTTGATTTCATGCCCTTGAGCTCCGAATGCCGCGGATCCATCGCCGAGTGCATGGCGGGGGAATTCGACGAGGAGTTCGCGATGGACTCGGAGAGCAACCGGCGCATCTTAGCCACGAGGAGGTACATAAGCTACGGTGCACTGAGGAGGAACACTGTGCCCTGCTCTAGACGCGGCGCCTCTTACTACAATTGCCGACGTGGCGCCCAGGCCAACCCCTACTCTCGCGGTTGCAGTCGCATTACTCGCTGCAGGGGTTAAGCTCTTCTCTTTTATGTAATTTTCTTTTTTTCTGTGTAGAATTTTCTCTATATATATTCAGTGTCTATATAGTAATTTGGGATTATTAATTGTGTCTGTATCTGTATACACATAATATTAAGGAGGGTTCTTAAATTGATTGAATAAAATACTATGGATAGTTTGATGTATTTAATAGTTAATGTAATATACATTTTGTTGACACTGTAATCTATATTTTCATTTTTCCATGGGATGTTAGGAACTTAGGATGAATCCATTAGATTTTGTGGAAATTATTGCTTCTACTACTGCTCTGCGTATGTTTTTCCTTTCTTCTGATTTTCCTGTCATTATTTTTGAGGCTCCCATATTAAGGTGCAATGATATTGGCTTATCCGTTAGAAAAGATTGGACATCGATTGGTTAAAATTTTCAGTTCCCATTTTTTTGCATCCGAATCTTGGTGCTACAGTTGGACTCATGACATTGGTGCTTAGGCCCTGCAAACACTCTGTTTATAGAACTTCACAGCATTTATTCAGACAAACAAATTAGTACATGAGTGTGTCTGGGCAGAAAAATGAGAACTTGAGAACATTACAAAGTTAGGAACGTTGTTTCTTGCCAGCTTTGGGAGGAAGGAAGAAAAAATTCATCCCAAGGAAAGGAAATGTTGTAAATGGATGGAGGATTTGTCCTGTCTCATTCATTAAAAGGAGCCTGTAGCTGTTCAATTATCCACCTAGATGAATGTACCTGCAATCACAACTACCCTTATTTGTCCCGGATGACTTGCAGCTTAGAACGTTCATGCCTCCATGACTCGACTTATGAGATTCGATCGGGGATTTTGGATTTCAAATTCAACTTGTCATCCTTAATTATGCCAATTTTAATGGTTGGCACCGTTGTGGCATATATTGCCGCGCCCCCATTCCGCTGGTAGGACCGTAGATCTTTAATTATAGTTATGGAAGAGGTAAGTGTGGTTAGCCCTAGATTTGAATACCTGGTTATAATAGTTCCACTACATGTTGAAGAAGGAAAAGAAATCACATGCTTCTAAAATGCAGATTGGAAACATACTATTGTTTTGCTCCTCATTTTTATTCTCCATGAAAGCAGTTGTGAAAAAGACGGATTGTGAGGATAACATATAATTGTGGCAGAATTTTCAGCACCTCATATGTCTTAATCACGTAAGCATCGATGATTGGACGCCACAATAGAAGTGCTATCTCATTCTCAATTTGTTTGGATTAAATGAAAAAAAAAAAGTTAATTTATGTTGCTTTATTTTATTAACAGTTTATTTATATATTTCTAAGTTTATTGGCACGGGGACAGTTGGCTTATGCAATCTACAGAGGAAGGGGCAACCTCATCCCATACCCAAAAAGAAAAAGAGAAGAAAACTTCCCCGGGGTGGCGCGACATAGTGATGCAAACTTGGATGACTATGTAACAAGAAGTTACAGCATCAGATGACCTAAACTGATAAAACGACAAACAAAATATAAACAACTGCACCATAGGATAAAGCTGATTTCACACACCGCATAAACTCATTCTGGGTAAAGTTTCAGTATGAGGAGGAAAAAAAACAAATGTTTTCTTCACAATCATAAGTTTGCCTAGGAAACATGGACAAAAAAGTCAAGAAGTACATATTCTTTAGAGATTATCAAAAGGGGCTAAATCATTCCCCTGACTTGGGTTCGTCCTTCACCTTGGGAGGAACTGAAGGAGATGGAGAACCCTCTACCCCCATCTCGGCTCTGAGGTCATTGATGCTCTGCTCCAACTCATCTATTCTGTTGCCCATTTCATCAAGTACATCGAAGTCAAAGAAACAAGATTCTTTCTATCATAGCAAGCACAAATCAGGACAATATATCCTAAACAGTATCAATGACATCTCGCCAGCCACAAAATAAATAAGTATTAATAAATGAAAGAAGAATCCCAAGGAATTGAGACTATTCTGTTTCATCTTCCATGGTACGTGAGAGAGAATCCACTTTAAACATGAAAATGCAAGAACCATTCCATAGTCTAAAATAGGAAAAGTAAAATGAAGACCTGTTGAGACTAACAATTAACAAAGTAAACTTTTATTTACAACACAAAGTTTTTTAACATATGAAAGGCAAAACGCAGTACTAGTGATCTCTTAAAAATTGCCAAGCAAATCTCAAAGTATTGAGAACTATAATGAGATTGCATGGACTGCTCAAAAAGTACCATGAAGGATTAATAATGATTTCACTTCTTAGCTATGTCAAGATATCAACTTAGTTTAGTATTTTTTTGCTAGTATTAGCAACAATTCTAGTGTCTTTTTCATATCATAAAAATGCAATTAACAAGTTAGAAAAGGATATTCTTTGTAATGATGGAATCGGACATTGTCTGGAACCTGGTTTGCTGCAAAATGCAATAAGGACCACTTTAGGAAAGTCTGATAATCAACTAGGTAATCTCATATGACCAGATAATGGATAAAACAAAACTCACCATCTGTTGAAGCAGATTTTGAACCTGCAAAAAAGCAACATAATCACTCAGCAAAGCTAGAAAATCATTGGAATTATGCAAGTCCATCGTCAAAACAGCAATCGTGGCACAGTACAAATTTCATTTGTAATTGTATTACATAAATTGCACTTTCAAGACATCTATTGTTTTTCCGGGGTCAGGAGACAGAAAATACAGTTCAAACACTTAAAAACAAAAGATGGCAAGGTATTATATTGTCATAGCCAGCATATGAAGAGTTCCATAAATAAGTTTGTCAAATCAATCCCAAACCCTCAACTCAAAAGAGACAATCAATCACGGACAGATATGCTTAGACAAAAGGTATTGGCAAGCTCATTTCCTCATTTTATTGAGCTTATGGTAGTACAAATTACAAGTTCAATTGTACATGAGCAATATTTGCAAGTCATTGATTAAAAAAAGAAGAAGAAGAAACCATTCCCTCTTGGATTTTTAACTTACAAAAGCTGTCATATCAGCAGTGCTCTGCTTTGCATCTTCGGAGTCATGCCCGTCCTGCAACATAAAGAGGTATAGTCAATGTAAGCCATTAAGCCAGCACAGATCAACTGATATATGATTTATCCAAAGGACAATAAGCCGAAAACAAAAGAAGCAGCTGGGCGTGCCCAGAAAACTGTAACTAGAAATAACATTTCAAAAGGTCACTGCTACCCAAAAGCCCAGATAGCTCACTAACTGATACTTCAACCACGCACGTCACACAAGAACCAATCACAATAACATAGATCCATCTCTTGAATACATACCGGAAACCCCAGAAATCATCCCAAAAATGACATTAGTGAACCTTTTCCCTCTCATTTTGGCTGACAACTATGACCAAATCGAGCGAACACGGATGAAATGCAAGCAAAATTTTCCAGAATAACTTTTCAGTAGCATAACTATCCACTAAATCAGCAGGAAAACAAGGTTTTTAGTGACGGGAAAGTTTAATCGATTATCAAGCAAATCTCCAGAAACCACCTGTTCGTCGGATAAACCCTAAAAACGGCCAAACGATAGATCTAGAGCAGTTAAGCCAACCTAACTTTATCAAAAATACCTACGGATTTTATTCAAAATTTGAAAACGGAAACAACTACTTTAGAGAGAAGGAAAAAAATGTGAAATAGTGAAAACAGCAAATTTCAAAATTGATTTTTTTGCATGAGGGGTTAAGGTATGTACCATTTTTTGAAGTGTTGATTAGTGCTGCTTCTCCAGTGAGCGGCTTTGGGGATAATCGCAGTGTTGAGAGCAGAAAGAGAGAGTGGTGAATTTTGTTGGAATAGTTGTGATTGTGAACTGAAGGTATAGTCTATAGTGACAAGAATTTCACAATGACGAATTTGTCCTTCATCTTCGTCAGCGAAGCTGAGGAGAGTGGTTCGAGCGGAAGGGTATATTTGGTACATGAGCCACCAGCTGCTTTATTTATTCAGTTTTTTATTTAGTACCACCAACTGAGGCAAATCGCCGATTCAAATTGAATTCCACCTTTTTTCTTTTTTCGTTCCTCGTTCCCCTTTGTTTTTGGGCGGAATCCCACGGATCCTGGATTTATTTCAAAGAAGATACCCAATATCGCAAATTTTTTTTCCCGACAACAAAGAATCGTTTATTAACTTAACACAAAGACATTAAACAACTAAATTAGTCATACAAGAGTCTAATTACAAAATTACAACATAACAAAGCAAACATGTTAAATAAATTAAAAAGTTCTATAAAAATTAAAAAAAGTTAACAAACATGAGCCAATAGCATTGCTAAATTAGTCTTTTGTGGAATAAATCTGTAAGAATTTAATAGTTGTTAGCGTGGCCAAAAAAGTCACAGAATGTCGGTGGTAATAAGTAAAGAAGGTCGTGGATGATCATGGGCGGATCTAGAAATTTCTATTAAGAAGGCCAAATTTAAACGAACAAATCTTATGGGGGCCAAATTCTGAAACCGTGCAGGCTAGATGAATTAATGCACAATTCACTATCAAAGCACCATACAAAATTTATTACCATATTTTATAAATAGATTTGGAGGGGGGGCCTTGGGCTCCAGTTTGCTCCTGGATAAGGTGCACCATTTAAACAATTTACGGAACAAAAGAACCTAATGGCACTGTTGAGTCAAAGTTATTAACCCTCAGAGACAAAGTCTGCCAGAAGAAGACATATACAACATGACTTTGAAATCCGAGAGCCTCTACCCGCATACTAAACCTTCACCACCGTGCTTCACTCCAACTTCCATGCCATGATAATCGTAGATAAGAGAAATTCTTGAACACGAACCTCTCACGAGGAAAATTAAATTAATTCTCATATAAGAATACTAGATCTATACATATACTAGAAAAAGAAATTAACAAAAAATAAGAAGGGTTTAGTTATATGGTTAGAAAATGAAAACCCATTTAGAATTTTGACTCTCACCACACATAAATTAGTGATGCCATTGCCGAGGAGAGTTTTTTTTTTTAAGTTTTATTAACACACTTATAATGTTTTTTTTTCTAAAGAGAGAGTTTCGATTTTTTTTAAAGAAAATGGTAGATATTCATTCCACAAATACATAGCAAATACAATAGGTATAACAAATGAAAGTAAGAAAATATTAAACTCTATTAGAAACTGGAGGATTTTATTTTCTGGTGGCATCTTAATCTAAATTTGTAACACTTTTATGAAGGCATATGCCTAGTTTATATCCAGTTCAGTGATACCATACACTAAAAGTTTCCAAACTGTTGTAAAAATTTGTTAATGGAGAAGAGATTGAAGAAGAGAAGGAGACGCAGTAGGAGGAGAAGCATGGAGAAGCAGAGCCAAAAGCACAGTTCGTCTCATTCTCAATATCAAGCAGCTAATACATTGGTCAATTATATAGGAAAAACAAATAGAGGGGTAGGTGGATGTACAGTTTCTCAATGACATACACATGATGTTTTATAACACTCCCCCTTGGATGTCATTGAGTGTTGGATAGAATACGCTTTGGGAATACTGCCTCATTAAAAACCTTACCAAGAAAAACCTAGTGGGATAAAAACTTGGTGAAGGAAAAAAGAGTGCAGTGCGTATTCTACTCCCCCTCATTTTGTCCTCTCTGGATTTCTTGATGTCGTTGCATGCCAATCGTCTTTGTTAACTTTCGGTGACATTTGGTGACAGATGCTTTGTCCGATCACTTTTGATACAGCGCTACTTTAATTGGGCAACATTGGCAGCATTATCTTCATAATTTGTTGTTGGAGCATCTTCCTTGCCATCTTGCTTTTGTGGTCCCGATGATATAGCAATATCATATACAAAGAAGTAGCCCGTGTCTGTTTATGCTTTATGTGGAACAAATAATGGACCTGCATCTGCAGAACTAATATCTTACCAATAGGCTTAAGTCAAAAGCTTCAGGCTTTATTTCCTTAGCAATACATATTGTACTTCAACAGGGTACTCCAGAACCAATCTAATAGCACGGTATTTAGAAGCTTCTTCGGGAGTTCCAATCACAAAACATATAGATATCAATATAAATTTATCCATACTCAAAATGATTTAAACTCAGTTCAATTTTTGTAATTTCCTGGGAATTAGTTACTTCAGGCAACTTGGATCCTTCAGGGATCTTCATGTATATATCTTGACCTATGGATCCATAATAATAGGCTGTAATAGCATTTATTAGATGCATTTCTAATACTTTTCATATACTGCCAGACTTACCAAATAATTGCATCAACCACAGGGGAGCATAGCTCCTCATAATGAATATCTGGTCGTTTGGGTAAAAACTTTGTGTCACAAACCGTGCTTTATATCTCATTATTTATTTTTTTTCGCATAAATACCCTTTTATGACCAATTGAATTTTACACCTTCTAGTTACGGACTACAGGTCCGGAAAATATCTCGCTTCACAAGCGGGTCTAACACAGCCTTAATTATATTTCTATTTTGGCCAATTATTTTATGTCTACATTCATTAATATAGGTTCATGATCCTCATTTTATTTAGCGCTATATATTAAATAAGACAAATATTCCGTCGACGGTTATTTCTCGTCGGTTTCATCTTATTCCTGACACTGTAATTGAGATCTCATCATGCTCATTTATTTCAGGTACCTGAGTTACTTCTGGAAATTTATCAATTGTGTCAGAGAATCTACCTCTTCTGGAGGACTTTTAATTCAAACCTCTACTGGAGGTCTTATTTTCTCACTAGGGCCATCTTATCACTTTTGCTCCTTTTTCTCTATCGAGAATTTCTTTTCTTTTGGAACCGAGTATAATCTATAGATTCATTTGCATACTTACATTGTTCTTCAGGAACATCAATCTCAAACAGGAGCATTTGCAGCTGGTATATGGTCACACTTAATTTAAATGTGTCTGAAAATTGCATATCAATTTTCCTGCAAATGAATCATCTTTTGAACTTCAGGTTCATACTAATTTATTCGAGGATCAAAAACTAGATATTGATAAATCATTTCAATAATCTCTTGATCCAGCTGCTTCTTTCCTCCCCCTTATGTTGGGTAAACTCTAACGTCAAATTAACATACCCAACATACACAACAAATATTCTCAATATTCTTTAAGGACCAACAAAACAATGCCGTGGTGGAGCATTCTTATACTATATAACCGATGGTCCGAATACTAAATATGTGACCATTAATCAATTAAATAGGGAGATCTTATCATGTTGGCTTAATGCACTCAAGTGTTGCTGCATATAAAATACCAATTATCAAACAGTGATATTTCATAAATGGTCCTGCAATCAATTGTCAATATGGCCCAGATCACTTTGGGTTTATTTCTAATGATATACATTTTCCATTGAAGAAATATACCAGCATTATCTAGACATATAGTCTAATAACATGAGTAGGGATATGCACTTGCAAGTGGCTTAATCATTAGAACAAGTGCGCACAATGCCAACTTGCGTCATATAATAAACCATCTAGTCGATGCATCGTAAAAATTACCTAGATGGTTAACACTGCGGATTTATCAGTCCACGTTTATGTCCCTGAACTATTCTCAAACTTGCTGGTGATACTAGGCCATTCTCATCTTAGGAAGGCCGTATAATAACTTTTGCAGCAAACAAACTCATAGAAATTCATTGATTGTAAAACTTTTGGGTTTTCAATGAATGATCCAATAAATGTTGTGCATCATTATTAAACCCGGAATGGCCCATCCGGTCATGCCAAACAATGAATCCATGAACCAACTTAAAGTTGGTGCCAACTTCAGGCTGCGCAAGCTGTGTATCTAAACACTTAAAATTACTAGCTCCAGGTTAGTGCATTCCAGCTTCTGACTGGATATGTTAAGTCTCAATTACTCAACAGCTAGCTTCAGGCTACAATACATGTGTCAATATTGGGCTTATTCCTGCCACTCATGTTGAAAAAGATCAGAATTATTGGACAATAATTAAAGTAGTGACAGACATTTCCAAAAGCAAATCCTCGAGGATTGTAAAGCTTTGGAATTTTTTGAATAATAATATAATCCACCGAAAAATCTTCTGGATCATTTTGGGGACACCTGGCTATCTATGCTCAGGCTATAAAATGGGAGAAGAATTACATGGGAAGATACAGGAAAAACTCATAGATATAGAAAATTCATCAGAGCAAAGAAACAGAAAACTCAACCAAGACAAAAATGCCTGCCCCAGCTACTGTTTTCTTTGTTGAGGGTGCCTCACTAGGCAGAAGAAATAGATTGGCCTATAGCATGGTAAATGAACAACAAGAGGAACTGCCTAATGATCTGGCGAGAATTCCTCGTTTAGTGTTTGTAGATGAGCTATACTCGTCTAGGTTCTTTGTGACTCCAATGGAAGAGACTTTCTTCCTAGAGGACCAAGGCAATCTCAGGACAAATTTTTATGGCTCAGCTAACTCTATAATGTTTTTCATATCTGCTAGGATGCAGGAATTTTAGCTAGAGCCTTCATGTCAAATTTTAAATCAAAGTAGTTATTATCAAGTTTCCATGATGGCTCGGAGCGTCCCAAGGGTGACTGGGTTACCACCTACATGGCCTAAGGTACGACTTTTATTGTGGAATTGCAGGGGTATAGCTAGAAGGTCTCAAGACTTTGTGCGTACCTTAAGGGATCTGAAGAATCAGTACAAGCCTAACATGGTACTGATTACTGAGACTTTGTGGCAAGCAGGAGAGAATCATGGTGTGATTCCACTTCGTTTTCCTCCAACGAATCGGTTTGAGATACCTGGAGAAAACAACAGGGGTGGTATGTGGTTCTCCTGGAACGACAGTGTTAG
>JAKUCV010006768.1:0-70077 GCA_028386065.3 Turnera subulata | reverse complement strand
TATATTTAGGCCAAACTGATGTAGGCTTATGATCTAGTGCCCTTGCTGTACGGTTTTGTAACAAGTGATGGTTGTGTTTATGTGTTGCTTAGAAACCATAACGAGTATTTTTGTATGATATTGTTGTGAATATAACTCGTGTGTTTGTAAAGGCACTGTGGTTGGTATTAACCATTGTATTACTTAAGTAAATTTTAAGGCTGTGACCATAAGCTTCTGTTGGGTCACTTGAAAGGCCTGAGGGTGCCCAATCGGCGCTCCTAGTTGCTCTAGGCACCTGGCCGGTTGCGCTAGTGGGGGCGTGACAGTCTCCTAAGCAATATATGGCATGTATCCATAGACACAACATCTCACAACACTTGGCCAAAATACCGGCCAATGGAAAAAGAAACAAGGACTTGTTTGGTTACCTCAATTTCTCTCATGTCATTCGTCCTTTCTCGCCGATAGGGTCTAGGATGCTCCAAACACTCCAATCTTAAACTTTCCACCATATATGTGCTCACCATGTTGGTGTCGCTTTCCCCATCAATTTTAACACTCATGGCTTTCTCATTCACCAAGCATCTTGTACAGAAAAGTTTAGCCCTTTGTCCAACACCATCTTTCTTGACTTGAGCATTCAGCACACGCCTATCCATCCGATCAATCGCCTTTTTTCACCATCACTAGAACCATCCACGAAGAACAATACTTTTCTGCAATTTCTTTTCCGTTCTTGAGTTTTTTTTTTGTTGCCGAATTATATATATATATATATATAAAGATTTTCGACTTGTTTTATTAGTGCCTTAGTCGATTTCAATTATCATGATATAAAAAAAAAAACTTTGAGCTTGTTAGAATACATCCAAGCTCCATGCCTGTTGCCATTGTCGTCTCCAACGTAGCCTTGGCATGCATCATTCTTCAACTCTCCAAGGTTGCCTAGGTGGGTTGCATCAGGCCACAAATTGAAAGAAAACACAATGAGCATAAAGAATAAAAAAGGATATGATTGATTGAAAACCTCAGCTCCGCTACCAAAAGATGATACGGCAGAAATCCTAGAATCAGCCCTAGAATTCCCACAGATCAGATTATGGTCCCGACCTTCACTCTCAATCAAACTAAAGCTATCACCGCCCCTTATTCCTCCTCCAATTAGCATGAAAAGAAACAAGAAAACTTTAATCACACAGTATGCCGCCAACACCTGTAACCCTAATCAGCAAGAGAAACAGAAATTAGCACCAAGGAAATAGAATCACACCACGCATTAAATAAACCTGATAAGTAAATCTAAATCCCTAATATAAACCAAATGAATCAGCACTCAAGGAACCAAGAGAACCAGCACTCCCGGATTGTTTGAATCACTCAAAACTTGAAAGAACTCTCAAAGAGTAACTTTATTTTCAATAATCATTCGTGTCTAAAATAACATAAAAAGCAACCTATTATGCTGAACTAACACAACTAGGTCGGCACTAGCAAGGGCCAAGTCGACCACCTCCTCATTAGTCCAAAACAAATTGGATTTCCCCTCTAAACCTTAAGTTGTCGTCCTAACCTAATACTAGATGGACTAGGTTTTAATTTGAGCCCACATGAGTTGGACAATAAATAAAACCTTACAATAAAAATCCAAATAACTTAAGCCCATATTAATCAACCTAATTAATAATGGACTTGACCCAACAAAATAAAATAATAAAAAGACTTGTCGATTTTATATTGTTTATTTATATAAAAATCGACAACTGAAATTAATAAAAAGAACTGGATGATGGGCTTCTCTTTTACCTCTTCTCCAAGCTTGATCATGGCATCTTCTTGTAACTCCTGAGTCATCATAGATTGAACATGTTGTAAGTGTTGATTCTTGATCATCCTTGACCTAGCTCTTGTAATTGGACCTTGTGGAAGCACCATGGCGCCATCAGCTCCTCCATTGGTGCTTGAAGCCTGCTTGAGTGTATCACTCCTCCTCTTGATCTCCTCTTTCTTGTTGCACTTCTCTACCAAAATCTTCCTGAATAACAACTCTAAATAATATTTCTAAACTTGGAGAAGTAAAGTTTTTCCAAGCACCTAAGCTTTCTAGTATGTGTGAATGTGAGAGTTTGGGAGCTCTTGTCCGTGTCTAATGTGTGAGGGTCCATGGCCATCATTATGGACAAGATTCTTGCCAAAATCCTAGAGAAAATTGGCTAGAATCCAGTTAAAGTAAAAAAATGACAAAAAATCGCGTAAGAGCGATGCATGACTGCCGGGCGCTCGGTGGTCATCTCGACATGACAGCCAAGTAACGGCAGTCATCCTTACAGGGCCTCCAGGCGTGGCGGTCATCGAGAGAACGCCACCGACGCCTTTTTTTATTCACACGTTCTTGCCCGATCCCGATTTCAATTAATTTTGTCCTGGCTTGATTTTAACACCTCAAATCACTCCTGTCAACCCAACAAAGACCCCTTAGTTGAGTGCTAATCTCCCAAATCATTCCCATTAACATTAAACACCTAGATTGCTTAGTTTTTACATCATTTATCATAAAACACTTGTTTCACCAAAATGGAAACATTAATTCTGAAAAATCAGAGCTGATTGTGGGTTATAAAGATGTGCTTATAGGCTAGTTGTTCCTGGAAGGTCCACATTTTGTTTAGTTCAAAACTCCAAACATATCTTCGGCCCAAATTTAAGTTATCTAACTAAGATTGAGTTAAAAAATACTTAAGAGTCCAAACTAACCAAAATGTCATACTTCACTAATCTAAACTCTAATGTACCTATAGCCTAGGTTAAGTCATCTAACTCACCTTGGTTTCAAGACACATAAGGACTTAAATTAATTAAGTATGGGTGGTCCAAATTTGGGTGTTCACAAGTGCCCTCGTTGTTGTGTCTTTAGGAACTAGAGACGAAAAAACATTAGAGAAGAACATCCAAATTAGGAGATGTTGTAATGATGGTGAGGTTCATGTGTAATAAATCGGAGTATCTCATACTTTGGGTGTGGGAATCTTCTCATCCCGAGATTGTGCTGAAGGGTTATCCTAGGACTCGTCTGATGCCTACTTATTCCGCTGGGGAAACTGATAATCACCTTGCATACTATCCAGGGATGTGTCTAACCTCACGGTTGTCTAGGGAGAGGTTTCATTAAACTCTTAGAGATTATCTAGCGGTTTGCACTGTTGGCTATCAACTTCATCATCTGTCTTACCCCAGGGGCTTTGATTTCGTTTCTATGTCATACCGTTCGACTCAAAAAAAAAAAAATCGGGGCACATCATGACCATAATACACCACTTTTCAATCAAACATCGGGGTACAACCTAGAGGTGTGGCCTAGTTACCAATGGGAATATGATCAAGAGATCTTATAGTCAAAGCATCTAAAAGCTGGGATCAAGAGATTCTATCCTTGAGGATATAACCAAGAGACTAAAAGTTTGGATCAAGAGATCCTATCCAAGAGGATATAGTCATGCCACTAAAAGTTGAGATCGAGAGATCCTATCCAAGAGGATATAGTCAAGCGACAAAGGCTGGGATTAAGAGATCCGTATTCTATACCAAAGGGGCACAACATGCATATTAACTCGACAACTCAAACATTATCTTGACTGAAAAAAAAAACAAGGTATGACGTGCCCCTATCACTTCAACAAAATTGGGGTATGACGTGCCCCTAGCATCTTTTCACCAAAAAAAAAATGGGCCATACAACTCGTTCCATTGAGAATGCCCAAATATAATCATCAACTCATCTATTCCTAGGGCACCGTGCCCCTTGTGTCTATAGGTGGTTCTAGTATCTCGGGTGTGGGCATGGCATGCCTATTGGTCTACAATTTACGTCATTTAAAAGATTTGAGCATGCCAAGCCCCTCCGGCTACCAACTCTAGGGCATGTAAGTCTACACAAGACGATGAATTTTTATTGTTGTCACTTTCATTGACCATTTGTCTTCAATCAAATCCACCTTATCAAAGGAATCTATGCCTACGTCTAATGATGCATGAGTTTCCTTTTCAATGCATAAGTGTGTCCCAAGTTTCTACATGCTTGTTTTCGGATGCAAGTGCCCTCCTACTTCTACATGATGCATTTGTTGTTTTCGTTCTTTTTGAATGCAAGTGCCATTTACTTCTACAAGTATGTTTTTTTTTTTTTTCAAAATGCGAGTGCTTTTTATCTCTACATGATGTGTTTTTTTTCTTGTTTCTAATGTGAATGCTCTCATCTTCTACATGATGCAAGAGCTTTCGACTTCTACATGTCATGTTTGGATGCAAGTTCCCCTAATATGATTCATGAGCTTTTGAAAATTATCCTAGCCAAAGTGGAAACTAAGCAACTTATTCCATAAAAAATGCAAAAGCTTCAAAAAGAAGGATTCTTAATAACTATGAACAATTTCTTTCCAACAAGGAGTCCATGAGTGGTCTAAAAACTTCTAGGTGCATGTGGGATCATCTTGCGAATCAATGGGACTGGAGGCACGTCGACTTCGTGGGAACGTTTGAGGTTTGGAGGCATGAGCATTCCTTCAATGTCAGTGGCTACACTCTCTTTTTCTTTGCCTTAACTTTTGCGTAGACCGTCCTTTTCGGGTTTTTAATCTAGCAGGCATGTCCTAACTTTTGCCTAGGCCGCCCTTTCGGGTTTTCAACCTAGCAGACTTTCCTTCTCTTTTTTCAGTTCCTTCTTTTTTTTCGAGCGTAGCAACTACGAGCCTTTGGAGAGATACTACCACAGTGAGCTTGACGAAGCCTGGAGGTGTACTTGAAAGACCAGAGTCGACGAGAGACCAAAAACAACCTTGGAGAAGAAAAACTGTGCTCGAGAGACGAACAGATAATATCCACAATTGTTGAAGCCACTGCAAGATTGGAATGAGCCATGTTGATGAATGAGCAAGGGGCCGTCGAAATTCGATGAGGAAGCCGGCCAACTATGAATCAGAGTTGGGGGTTGGCTAATACTTGTCCTGGTGTGAGTCCTTTATAGAGTCCGAAAAACTAGCATTTGAATTCCCTTATGGCATACTTATCCAAGAGCAAACTCCAATCTTGTTCGTTGAACCAACCCAAGAACCAATTAGACCGGAACCGTGGCTGGGTTACCTATGTATCTGTGGGTGTGGCGATTGGTTTGAGGTGTTTGTCTAGATGGTGTCTTGTGGGAGGTTAAATGTGGTAGGTTAATAGGGGAACATTTATGACTTCTTCCTTCCTAGTTTCAAGGAATGGATAGTGAATCAGCACTAAAAATCACTTCTTTTTCCTTATTTTTCTTTGCTTTCTTTCTTTTCTTTTTTTTGTTCTTTTTCGTTCTTTTTTTTTTCGAGGAGAGTGAACTTTTCTAACATGTGCCTTTGATTGAGCTCTTTTGGAAGCAGGATTTATTTTTGGAAGCAACTTTTCTTGGCAAGTGTTCAAGGTGAATATGATAGCATGAACATGGAGGGTTGGTCAACAATGGAAGCTGAGCTAGATAAGCGCTCAAAGGTCTACTTTTTTGAAGGTCACCATGGATAAATGTTTGGAAGTCGGTTTAGGGATCAAGTTGGTTGAATGTAGGTTGGATAGAATTGGGTTACATCCACAAAATCAGGTCTTCGTAGTTCGTTCGAAATGTTCTCGGGCCGGGTCAATGGGCTTTCATGAAATTTGCCAAAATTTTGTCACACAAAGATGAGGGAATGAAAATTTTATTCCTTGAGAGTGACCAAAAGGTACATTTATTCAAATACTTGAAAAAAAAAATAAGGTGAATTCTCAGACTTCAAAAATAATTTTGGTCTCCACTCTCGATTTTCATCAATATTTGTCCATGGTAGGTAATGTCAACGACCCCTTGTCAATCAAGTTTTGAACAACATGACACAAGCTTCCACAGTTGTCCACTGTATGTCCCTGAGTCTGATGATACTCAAAATATTTGTTTTAATCGGCCGCGAGGTTTGCATTTGGTTTCGGCTCTAGAGGCTTCAACAATCCATCCTTTAAGCACTTCTTGAACACTTCTCCAATTGGCATAAGTCAAGGAGTAAACTCTCTCTTTGGTGGGATGACCCGACAAGGTGCTTGCATATCTACATTGTCGACTTCAATCATCTTTCTGTCAATATATCCTTGAGTTGGAGTATGTCTAGCATTCTTGACCCTTCCGAATGTTATGGCATCTTCCAATTGAATTCCTGCCCCCATGAGAGCCTTGAAATTGTCATAATAGTTGTCCACCATGTGGTCATATAAATTAGCTGAAGGTTTTCTATCACCATTTGCACTTGATCCTCCTCAGTGGGCCTATTGACCACCAAAGAGGCCTTGCTGTGTCACCTCTGAGATGAAGGTAGAAAATATTTTTTGGGCTTCTTGCTTGGTTTTCTCAAGATCTCACTTGGTCACATCCACCTCGGTGTTGTAGCTATATTGCTTCATGAACTCCTTACAAATATCCTCCCATTGGCTAACTTGATTCTCATGTAAAGCCATAAACCAGTTCAAAGCAACTCTTATCAAGATCCTTTGGAATAATTGCGCCATCAGCTCTGGTCCGATTCTCATAGATTGGAGAGTTCGGATATAAATTTAAAAGTAGTTGTCAGGACACCCCATTCCATTGAACTTTTCCAACTCCGAAATCTTGAATTTCTCGTGCAGTCGAGCTTCCGGGAATAATGATAACCTCTCCAAGCTCTAGTCATCTTCTTTCTCTTCGTACTTTTCACCATGTCCTAGAGCTTCTTGATCCTATCTTCATTAGCAGCCATTAGCTCCTTCCCTTTGGCTTTTTCAGCCCCTTGCTTAAAAGATTTCACCTGGTTTCCCCTATTAGATGCAACTTTCCTTTCTCTCACATTGTCGATAAGTCCCCTCAAATCATCATCGTCAAATTCGGTCATCAAATCAGCTCTCTTGGTTTGCACCTCTTTACACTCATGGTGTCCTCTTGACATGACTCTCATGAAATAAGGTTCATAGTCATCAGGCGTCCTAGAGTTAAGCTTCGTTTTATTTTGAAATGCTTGGGCAATAGAAAAACATGATGAATACATCCCCAAAACATGTTTCTTTTCCTTTGGAAATAGTATTTTCCTCTGCTTTTTTTAGAAAACACAAGTCAACAAAGATAAGGATTCGAAAAAATGACACACCTTAGCTCAAATTTGTTTTTATGCTTTGAAAAACATGTGATGCAATGTTTGACGTATGCAAATGTGGATTTCCTAAGACAAGGTAGACCGACCGAATATACATGACAACTGAGGGAACAACACTAAAGAATTCATCAATGTTTGACGTATGCAAATGTGGATTTCCTAAGACATTGAAAAGGTAGACCGACCGAATATACATGACAACTGATGGAACAACACCAAAGAATTTATCAACGTTCGACGTATGCAAATGTGGATTTCTTAAGACAAGGTAGACCAACCGAATATACATGACAACTGAGGGAAAAACACCAAAGAATTCATCATCGATTCATGTGTCAACGTTTAAATTCCCAAGGTTAGTGAGACAACACCAAAAACTCATCATCAACTTGTACATCCCTAGAGTTTGTTTACTAGACTTGTTAACATGACACCCTATATAGAGTTAGCACAGCGGTCCGATTATTTACAACCGTTGGAGAGGCAATGCCAAAACATTTTTCATTCATTTTTCAAGTTTTTCAATTTTTATTTTGTTTTATTTTTTTGACGACTCAACAATGCATGTATAGACTCCAATCGATAAACATAAAACACGACATATATATACAAAACACGTTCACACAAGCTATACATCACATAAATGCACGTATCACTTGTTGATTCATCATGCATAAGATGCTCAGGGTATGCAGCTAATTGGGGGCTAAAGGACTACCACTAAGGGATACATTGGCCTGCTCACATGTGATGGAGGGCGCCGCATGAGGTCGATGGCCAAATTGTTAACCCTTATCATTGCTAAGTAGCGAGAAATGCGTGCACTGAGCCGCTAACCCCGGAGGACAATATGTAACGGACCCGAGATTCCCTCACCCTCTTATGGTATAGGATTCACATCAATTCAACATGCATACAAGGCACTTATGATGACACATAAAAGGGCATACAAACGACAAAACGATGCATAAGATTTCTTGAGCCCACTACTTCCCCAGTGGAGTCGCCAGCAGTGAGGACTCGGGCCAAACCTCGTGGGGTTTTGGCCTCCTCACCTTGTCCTTACACCTTCTTCTTTGGGGTCAATCTAACAATTAATGAAGTCGCCACCCTGGTTTTATTCTTTGGGAATGGGTTAATCGACATAAGGCAATGGTATGACGAACCAAAGATTGTGGATTCGGAGGTTCGTCACTAGTGGGAAGGTGTTAGGCACCCGCCCGTGTTGGGTAGAAATCTTGTGCAATTAGAAAGTGTTTTGTATGCCTTGTGATTGTGTGTGCATGGTGTGTAAACAACCAAACAAAACAAGTAAAAAGAAAGGAGGTGAGAAGGAGATTTGGCTTGCATCTCTTTGGTAACTAGAGACTACCTACTTACCCGAGTGACCGGGGTCAAAGCCACGTAGTTCTAACAGTTCATGAAATAACAATCACATCATCAACACAACAGCAAGCATCAGCATCAATTCGTCAACAATAATCAACAGCAAATCAACAAGATTCAGAATCAAAAATGGGCTAGAGCACTTACCTTGGTTTCTGGATAGAAACTATCGGTCGACTTCCGATGGCTTTTCGGTGATGAAGATGGTCGATTCAGATTCTGGGCTCAACAGTAAAGTTATAGACCTATCTCTTAGCTTTCAATAGAGTTCAAGATCACGGCAATCCACCATCCAGATCTCGAGATATGGCTGAAATACAGAGACTGCTCACATCAGATATCCCAACTCGGATTCTTGACCTTCTAGGCTCCCAGAATGCTTTTAATTGCCTCCTCCTCTTATTCTCCTCTTTCTTGCTGCTTCTTGTTGCAGTTCTCCACTAAAATCCTCCAGAATAAAAACTCTAGATAATGTTTCTAAGCTTGGAGAAATAAAGTTTCTGCAAGCATCTAAACTTTCTAGTATGTGTGAATGTGAGAGTTTGGGAGCTCTTGTGTATTTCCAATGTGTGAGGGAGAGGATCTATTTATAGTTTTTTAGGGTGTAGAGGGGCATGGACCATCATTATGGATAGGATTCTTGCCAAATTCTGGTGAAAATTGGCTAGAATCAAGTTAAAGTCAAAGAATGCCAAAAAATCGCGTAACAGTGACGCATGACCGTCGAGCGCCCGGTGGTCATAGCGACATGACCGCCAAGTTCTGGAGGTCATCCTTACAAGACCACCAGGTGTGGCGGTCATTGAGAGATGGCCATCGACGCCTTTTTACTGTTCACGCGTTCTTGTCTTTTTTTTTGTCCCGATTTCCATTAATTTCGTGCTGGCTTGATTTTAACGCCTCAAATCACTCATGTCAACCCAGAAAATACCCCTTAATTGCATGCTAATCCCCAAATCATTCCTATTAATATTAAAAACCTAGATTCCTTAGTTTTTACATCATTTACCATACAACACTTTTTTCACCAAAATAGAAATATTAATTCTGAAAAATTAGAGATAATTATGGGCTATAAAGATGTGTTTTATGGGCTAGTTGTTCCTGAAAGGTCCACATTTTGTTTAGTTCAAAACTCCAAACATATCTTTGGCCCAAAGTTAAGTTATCTAACTAACATTGAGTTAAAAAATACTTAGAGTTCAAACTAGCCAAAATGCCATACTTCACTAATCTAAACTCTAATGTACCTATAGCTTAGGTTAAGTCATCTAACTCACCTTGATTTCAGAACACATAAGGGCTTAAATTAATTAAGTATAAGTGGTCCAATTTGGGTGTTCACAGTAATGATAAGTAATAAGATAAAAATAGTCATTTCATTCCTTTTAAACTTGTTTCTCAATATATAATGGAATTTTGTATTCTTCCTATAAATTACCGATTTTCCTATAGGTTGAGGATTGAATATGTTAATAGACATGTCACCANCCCCCCCCCCCCCCCCCTCTTATTACTCTTTTTTTATGTTTTTTCGAATAAATAAACCTACTAGTTCAGATCTAGTCCGTCAATTAGATTTAGATCTAAATTTAGTTTCACACCTCCTATTGAGGTTTTCTACCTCCTTTTTGGAGATTTTCTCTGGTGATTTATGCCTGAATTTTCATCAACGGCAATGAAGGCTATACCTTCCTCACTCCTTCTGTTTGAAGATTTTGAGGCCTATGGTGTTGTCCATCAATGTTCGTCAAAAAAATGAAGGCTCAGTCACTGGTTTGTTCTCTTTTGTTCTCACCATATCCACTGTACTTATTATGGTTGTTGGTAGCAATTACAATTTATATATATTTCAAGTGGTGGTGAGGAATTTCTCTATTCTTGTGCAATACGTTTGGAGAAAGATCTTGAGTTGTGGCTTGCGCAACCTTACCTGTCCTATCTGTTGTGGCACAAGTTCATTTTCTCATCCTCTGGTATAGTAGGATTGCTGTCTGCTCATCTGAATTTTCAATCTATTATGCTGGATCTAGATATCTATGGGCTTCCCCTGTTTTAGATGTTTTATTGTACTATGTTCCGATCTATATGGAATGAAATCGCCATTTATGGCGTTCATGGTAAAAAAAAAAAAAATCGCGTGTTTGTGTATATTAGTATTAGTCCATATGAACAAATTAATATGTATGGTTCAACATGCACCAATCCAAATGCATTGTATTATGTTTCATTGGCTCATAATTAATTTTTTCGAGAGGAAGGGAGAAGTATATCTGATTTATAGTTCATCTAGTTAGACCAGTAGCTTTGACTTGGGTCTAATAACCATGCTAGCACACAATACGTCATGCTTCCCTATTATCATTAACACCTTTTACAACACCATCAAGTGTAGTGGCGAAGTGGGTCTTAGATATAGATTAGAATCGTGTTATTTCCAGTCAAGTTCTATAGAATGTGATATGATCAAATATGGAATTTCATGCAATGGTAGTGTTGATGGTTGTGTTCGCGCACGAACAGCGAGCGAACCTCGACCTGCCGATTCGACTGTTTGAAAAGCCAAAACGACAACCAGATCCGACCGTTGAAAGGCCGAACGGACGGTGTCGCGCGTCCTGGACTGGGTTTTGATGCTGACCTGCCGATCCGACCGATGAAAAGGCCAAACCGACAACCGAATCCGACCTTTGAATGAAGGGCCGAACGGACGAACGTCAAACGCCCTAAATCGGGTTTTGTGTTTTGGGTATTCTAAGTTACACTAAACTAAGAAAGCATAATAAATAACGCTGCGCGATAAAGGTAAACTAATAAAAGGTAGAAATTGTACTTTCATTGAAAAATTTGCGACCCAGGTACAAGTGTTATCCATAACCTTATATAGGTTATCCCAAACCAATTGATAAAATCATAAAACGCCTAAAAACCTTATTTCAAATTCTAAACACCACTCGAAGCGGGATATCCTCTAATCCCGACACTTTCCCTTTTAACTTTCAAATACGAAAAGAAATCATATAAGATTGTGCAGGCTCTAACGATCTGTGGAATTTCCTGATCACAAGTCAATCCTTGATTTGCCAATATCCAAACTCACGATTCAAATTCAAATCCAAGGACCGATCCTTGACCAGCATAAAACATCGGACTTAGAAAGATATCAATCCCAATCTAGTGCCCCCGACCTGTATTGGATATCGGGCTTAGTCCAATGAAAGACGAGTGACCCAAGGCACCGATCCTAGCCCGATGAATGACATCGGTCCTATCCTGATGAATGACATCGGTCCTGGACCTGTGGATGACATCGGTCTTGGACCTGCGGATGACATCGGTCTTGGAGCTGCGGATGACATCGGTCTTGAACCTGTGGATGACAACGGTCTTGGACCTGCGGATGACATCGGTCTTAGACCTGTGGACGACACCCCTGGACCAGTAGTGGACATCGGTCTTGGACCAAACAAATGGGCCTTTACGATTTTGGTCTTGGTGTAAACAGTTGCCCCCCTCAGCCCTTTGATTGGAGACTATCGCAAATCGAAGGGGTGATCCTTACCATCAGCCAAAATCGAAACACCAGGACCAGAAGTCAACTCAAACGAACGACAAGGCAAGAGTCAACCCCCCGGACACCCCGTCGGTCGATCGAGCAAAAAGGTCACCCCGTCGATCATTTGGGAAGAAAGTCAACCCTATCGGTCAACGAGCGACAAGTCAAACATGCCGGTCAACCGGCCAAAAAGTCAACCCCGTCGGTCAACCGGACAAAAATCGGCCTCGCCAGCCAATCGGGAAAAAAGTCAACTCCATCGGGCAACCGAGCAAAAAAGTCAAACCCGTCAGTCAATCGGCCAGAAAGTCAACCTCGACGGTCACCCGGGTCAAAAGTCAACCCCGTCGGTCAATCGGGTTAAAAGCTAACCTCACCGGTCAACATGACTAAAAAGTCAACTCCATCGGTCAACCAGATAAAAAGTCAACCCCATCGGTCAACAGGGTCAAAAGATCAACTCCATCGGTCAACCAGATCAAAAGTCAACCCATCGGTCAACAGGGTCAAAAGGGCAACTCCATCGGTCAACTAGATCAAAAAGTCAACCCCATCGGTCAACAGGACCCAAAGTCAACACACAGGTCATGGAGTAGCCAAAAGTCAACTCACAGGTCATGTAGTGAGCAAAAGTCATACCAGGTCAAGGGAACGATCTACGACATCAATCAACCAATCTGCCCAAATCGGCAACTAGGCCACCACTTATATCGACTGACCCATGCCATTGATCGATCCAAGTAACATGCCACAGAACGATCCAAGTAGCAACCCACAGATCGATCCAAGTAGCGATTGTTGACGAACGGCCTATCACACCTCTTCACAGGTCGGCAACTATACTTCCCCACGAAAGAACAAGGCCACCACCTAAAATACAATTTGATAAACGATCTCATAGATCGCTCTTTGTAGAATTCGCGATAAATAAAAATTTAAATGACTATCTATCTCGCAGACCGCTCCACGTAGCAATAACCAAACCCACATATCGACCTATGTAGTAGTAAGTGAGCTCGATCGACCTATATTATGGATCGGCCCCGTGGCAATAGCCAAACTCACCTGTCGATCCATGCAGTGATAAGTGACCTTACATATCGATCGACCTATGTCATAGATCGGTCCATGTAGCAATAGCCAATCTCACATATCGATCTATGTAGTAGTAAGTGACCTTACAGATCGATCAACCTATGTCACAGATCGATCCAGGTAGTAATAGATGATGATCGGCCTATGTCACAGATCAATCCAGGTAGAAGTAGATGGCCTTATAGATCGATCAGCCTATGTCACAGATCGATCCAGGTAGTAATAGATAGCCTTATAGATCGGTCAGCCTATATCACAGATCGATCCAGGTAGTAATAGATGACGATCGGCCTACATCACAGATCGATCCAGGAAGTAATAGATGACGATCGGCCTATGTCACAGATCGATCCAGGTAGTAACTACCAATTTCACAGACCCATCTAGCATGGTAATGGCCTGCATCAGGGATCGATCTATGTATGTATTAATAAATGATTCCACCGATCGATCTGTGTAGTTAATAATGGCCGCCATCACCTCCAAAGCTTATCTCCAAGAAACCATCTCCAAACCAAATTCCTGAATAACCTCTCCCGTACCAATTACCTGAAGAAAATCATCACCAAGATTATCAACGGCAACTCCAAAATCACATGTTGTGACTCTCCCCAAAGCCGTATCCTATAAAGGCGAGGTAAAAAACAAAATCGTCAAGTTCAAACAAGCCGTGGACAACCCCAGCTTCTCATCGTCTTGTTCTGCAGTAGAAAATGGCGATCTCCAATCTCCAACAGTCGATGGTAACTCAAAAATTAAACCACGGGCAATCTCCAATCTCCAATAATTGCCACTAATCCCAAAACTGTAGATCACTGCTTGTTGCGACAAAACGATGAGACCCAAATGACCGAAAATGCATATGAACATTATTTTTCAAAACAACGACCGATGCCCATCGGTCTTCCCTTTTGCTTTTATGCCTCAATGACCGGTCTAGAAACAAGCACGACCGATCTCAATGTTCTTCTACCACCAATGTTGAACCTTTGTTTTACCATGGCTTGTCTTCTTTCCACGTCCTACCGAACTTTTTTTACAGTGGAACAATCATAACGATCGTTCAACCAAGCCAAAGAATTCCCGTAAAGGCCATCATCGGCCACAAGCGGTTCAAATATTTTCCTTTTAAAAACAATTTGTCTGCATTGGTTGTGAACAACAATCACTCTAAAACAAACTTTCACCAGCCGAACTCAGCCTTGAACTATTGTTCGGCTAAAACAAATCAACCACGACGGACAGGAGCAAAGACCCGATCACAGCCAGAAATACGAAGCAACAACCTTTAGCATAAGAACTAGAACCCAAGTCGAGCTCCACAGACAAATATACTATGCAGGCCAATATAAATATCGTAACTCCATGCTGCAAAGAATAAGGAAACTGCTCACCCTTTAAAGGTTTGACCTCTGTGTGCTCCAGTATCATGACATCATCAGGTTCATCTCCTTCCTTGACATCTCCATCCAAAGAAAGTGACTGGTCTGATCCTGCATCAACAGAGATTGGCAACACAAGATTCTTGGAAATCGGTGCCTTCACTCGTAAAGAGCCAAATTGTATAGCCTGTAGCATCTCCACATTTGCTTTGTTCACCTCAGGAAAAGCATCATCCTTCTTCCTGAGTTCGTTGATAGACCTATGCTTGGGGGCCCAAACCTTGGTTAATGGCCTTGCCTGCTGTGACTTGATCTCCTTTTTTATTGGACGTTTGATCTTTGATTGCACCTATTGCTTGGGCAGTGAACGCCCTGGGTCCGCTGGTCTCCTAGGGTCCGCAACTTCACTCTGGATTGGCCTAGGCTTGGCCAATGGACCTCCTGTCCTCTTCAATGATGTCTGGTGGCTGACACCTAGTTCCCTCCTCAGGCGCTGCATGCGTCTCTTCTGGGTCTTGGTAAGCCCAAATCGCTCAAAGCGAGTGTAACGCCCCGATTTTCGTTAATTGATTTTTACGGAATTTTTTAGAATGCTATGTTGCTATCGTCATAGAATCAGCCGAGTTCATAAGTTCTTGTTTCCGTCATACTTTTATCTTGAATATAGGGTTCTTAGTATTATGTCTAGGCTTTAGTAACTTTTCTCTATGTGCCTTTGTTTGCTATTCGACCACAAACCTTATTCTTATGAGTTAAAATTTTATCCTCTTCTTTACGACCAAGAAGGTTAGTATTAAATTCGGGGACCGAATGTTTCTAACGGGGATGAATGTAATACCTGGCATATTGAATCTTTGTGCATATCGATATAGTTAGTATCTTAGCCCACAATAAGTAATCAAGCCTATAAACCTAGCCCAAATTTTTTTTTATAAGAGCCACCGTTATTTTTATGAGCCCAAAGGAAAAGTTATATATAATTATTAACATACTGACTTCTTCATGTCGGTTGAAAACATATATATACATCAGAATATAGGGTTTCTTTTCACGATTGTGGTACTTTAACAAACAAACCATATCAGCTGTTTTGTTTACTTTTTCAACACTCTCTCTACTGTATTCGTCCACAACTGTGTGATCCACAAAGAAATCAAATCGGGGAGTAAGTTATTTTCTACCCAACCTTTTACACGTTTCAGGTTTATATTTTTTTTTTTACTTCAATTCTTTTGTGCTTATAAAACTTTGGATCGAATTTTGATAATTAAACCAAATAAACATCCACCTCACTCTTTTAGGATGATCAGTAGGATTTCTTGCGTTATTATCTTGGTTTCAATAATTAAGTTTTTTTTTTTTTTATTATTACAATTGTAGTTTCTGGCAGTCCTTGGAGTTCTTTATTTTCGTCAAGGCTTGGATATGAATTTGGCTTTCACATTTTTACCCTATAAACTAAACGCACATAGGAAACGTTTGCAATTGGTTTCATTAGAAAAGGAGTTTTGTGGAATTTACTAAAACTCGCACAATTGGACTGTTGTGCAGGAAATTACAGTTTTCTGGACTATCTTAGAAAATTCATAGTTAATTATTCCTAGATACTGTGATAGTGAATTATATATGGTTGGAAAGCTTAGAATGTCTACTTTAAGTTCCGTGTTGATGATAGTTTCAGATTCGGAATTAATTGGGAGTTATTAGGCAGTGATTAGAGGCTGGTCAGTTTTGTAGCTCGTTCGGTTGATTGTTAAATACTCTTTGGACTTAGTGGCTACGTTTCTGTTGTGAATTAGGTGCTGCGGGGATCCGGACTCAAGCTTGGACCCTGGTCTATATATATCCACGTGAGGTTAAGGATTGTTATCACAAAATCAAGTTAGCTAGTGTATAGCATGCATCTCTTTACCTCGTGATTTGTTGTGTAATTGTGTTTGGGTTATAATTATAGGAACCCGGTAATGTCGAGGTAGGGGATGGATTTATCTTTCAAGATGTTTCTATGATCCAGGTGAGGACTTATAAACCTTTGTATGCATTACTGCCTACAATGCTCGGTTAATTGTCTTGGTATATAAAGTGGTATTAATTGATGGTCTTGAATTGTGTATGCATGCTTGCTTGATGTGCTGATGTTGTTAATTGCAAAGGGTATATATTGATGATATCTTTGATGCGGTGTGCATGATCTGTGAACTGTGTACCAGTGTGATATAATATGCCTGTCGTGCATGAGTTATTTTGTGTGTTAAATAATGTGTTATATGGCCTTGTGGTTCGTGTGGTGGATTGTGGGCTGGAGGGCCGGATTTGAGTTTAAGATGTTAAATCCACACAACCATGTTTGAAACAACGTATGGTACAACTCTTAAAGAATAAATGAGAATAATGAACTATAATAAAGTCTACTGTGGGGCTGTTGACCGGTTGGTTCGAGCGGGAAGTAATACCCCTCGGGATGGCATGCGGGTTTGCATGTGGGCCTGTGATGGCCGGTTCTACCTCCCTCCTTCTACCTCCCCCTTTCTACCTCCCTCTTTCTCTCTGTCTCTCTCTCTCTCTGTATATGTTGGGCTTCGTGCCTGGTTTATTTGGGCTTCGTGCCTGGTTGTCTGATCAGACGGGACCGAGCTCGACGCACACAGTAGAGGGCCCTAATTAAAATACTTAACCTTAATAACAAAGATAATAATATAAGTAATGATAGTGATGGTTGAAGTCTGGTGATGACTGGTGTTATGTATTGTGAATTGTTGTGCTCTGTGTTTGCTGTTGCCATTGCCGGTGTACTTGTAGTTGATTTGTTTTGTATATTATTGGTTTATTTGTCTGCGGTGAGACAGTGGTTGGTCTCACCCCCTCACAGTCTTTTCAGGTTAACTGCTTGTTGAGCAGTGGTGCATATCAGCAGGTGGCGGTGCTTTCCTCTCCTCGGGTCGGATCCATAGAGTTCACTGCATATATGTTATCTTCTGTTTAGTCTTCCGCTGCATACTCATTGTTGTGTATTTGTTGTATAATTGTTAATCGATTATGATGTTGATATTGTATCCCGGTGAGAAGGGCAGTTTGGTCTTTCTACATGTTATGATAAATTTAATCGGATGATTTGGGATACGGGTGTCCCGGGGATGATAAGGGAAATTTGGTCAATCTATAATTAATTTATAACTTATATTAATAAATTGGGACACGGGCGTTTCAGTTGGTAGCGGAGCAGGCTGTAGATCCTTGGGGATGCTTTGAGGTGTTTTGTGATCCTCTGTGCATATGTCTGCTCCTATTTGAATTGTTTGTTGCATTGTCATATGCACTCTTATAGTGAGTCTTGCTATGGATCCGGTGGAGGACACGCACCTGCTGAGGGTCGGAGTGACCCGGTATTGTTGTTGAACTGATATGCTTAACTTTACGGCTTAGGCCGTTGTAAGGTTTAGTTGTGGAATATCCACTGTTTTGTGAGAGTCGGTGCAGACTCTGAACTCTTTGTTTGTGTTTCTTGTCTGAGTGGAACTGGCCAATACAAGTAAGAACCATCGATCTGAGCTTGGATGATTAGTCTGTCAGGAGATGATCTTATGTGATACTTGTGGATTTGAATTCTTGTGATCTTGGTGATCATGTTGCTTGTGGTCTGATTTGCTGAGCTGGAGGATTTGAATTTTCTTGTGAATTATTATATGGAATTAATCCTGTTCGGAGTTCGAGATGATAACGTTTGAAATTAAAATGGGGTTGATCTAATGGTATATTTGGTGAATTATGTTTCAATGATACTTGAGGTACTTAACTTTGTGGAGATTTGAGATATTAGTGGTGATTATGATAATAAGGTTTTGAGCATGAATCTTTATTGAGGTTATAGTTCATGTGCAGATGAGGATTTCGAAAATAGGTTTACATTGAGGGTTGACTTCTGAGGTGATCTCGAGTAGGATGATTCACTTGGTAGTCTGTTAATTATGTGAGCAGAGGTACAGTGATGATGTTTTAAGTTCCTTATCAAATAAATTTTGGTGTTCGTGCTAAGTGTGACTTGAGGAATAGATTCATGAGTATGAGTTATGAAAGAATGTTTGGGTCTTGAGGAATCCAGGTTATAGAAGTATAATTATGGTATTTCGGTAATGTTCGGGTTCTAGTGTTTATGGTATGATTCGGGATATATACAATTTTGGCTGAATTGACGTGTGATAAATGAAATGCTTTGAGGTTCGGAACATGAAACAGATTATGGATTCTTGGTCCCGAGGTATTCACAATGGGAGTGATGATCTTGTTACTTAGGTAACAATTTTGGGTTCGGTTATCTGAGGATATGCTTACTGGATTAGAGGACTGGATATATTTGGTTGGGTAATGATAAATGGAATTATTTATGGATTCTAGTATTATCAGTGGTGATGATGATTGAATAAAACTCTTGGATTAGTGCTTTGATCTTATGCTCTACGGATCATGTTTGACTAAAGTCCACGATTGACTTGGTATATAGGAGTTCTTGTTTGGGAATATGTTTGATGGTCAGGATGGTTCTACTTGGTAGTTTTAGCCAACGGTATTTTGATACCAGGTGACACTTGTTTGTGTCAGTTAAGCACTTGGCTGCTTGACTTGTTCTGTAAATTTCGAGGACGAAATTTTGTTAAGTGGGGTAGAACTGTAACGCCCCGATTTTCGTTAATTGATTTTTACGGAATTTTTTAGAATGCTATGTTGCTATCGTCATAGAATCAGCCAAGTTCATAAGTTCTTGTTTCCGTCATACTTTTATCTTGAATATAGGGTTCTTAGTATTATGTCTAGGCTTTAGTAACTTTTCTCTATGTGCTTTTGTTTGCTATTCGACCACAAACCTTATTCTTATGAGTTAAAATTTTATCCTCTTCTTTACGACCAAGAAGGTTAGTATTAAATTCGGGGACCGAATGTTTCTAACGGGGAAGAATGTAATACCTGGCATATTGAATCTTTGTGCATATCGATATAGTTAGTATCTTAGCCCACAATAAGTAATCAAGCCTATAAACCTAGCCCAAATTTTTTTTATAAGAGCCACCGTTACTTTTATGAGCCCAAAGGAAAAGTTATATATGATTATTAACATACTGACTTCTTCATGTCGGTTGAAAACATATATATACATCAGAATATAGGGTTTCTTTTCACGATTGTGGTACTTTAACAAACAAACCATATCAGCTGTTTTGTTTACTTTTTCAACACTCTCTCTACTGTATTCGTCCACAACTGTGTGATCCACAAAGAAATCAAATCGGGGAGTAAGTTATTTTCTACCCAACCTTTTACACGTTTCAGGTTTATATTTTTTTTTTACTTCAATTCTTTTGTGCTTATAAAACTTTGGATCGAATTTTGATAATTAAACCAAATAAACATCCACCTCACTCTTTTAGGATGATCAGTAGGATTTCTTGCGTTATTATCTTGGTTTCAATAATTAAGTTTTTTTTTTTCTTTATTATTACAATTGTAGTTTCTGGCAGTCCTTGGAGTTCTTTATTTTCGTCAAGGCTTGCATATGAATTTGGCTTTCACATTTTTACCCTATAAACTAAACGCACATAGGAAACGTTTGCAATTGGTTTCATTAGAAAAGGAGTTTTGTGGAATTTACTAAAACTCGCACAATTGGACTGTTGTGCAGGAAATTACAGTTTTCTGGACTATCTTAGAAAATTCATAGTTAATTATTCCTAGATACTGTGATAGTGAATTATATATGGTTGGAAAGCTTAGAATGTCTACTTTAAGTTCCGTGTTGATGATAGTTTCAGATTCGGAATTAATTGGGAGTTATTAGGCAGTGATTAGAGGCTGGTCAGTTTTGTAGCTCGTTCGGTTGATTGTTAAATACTCTTTGGACTTAGTGGCTACGTTTCTCTTGTGAATTAGGTGCTGCGGGGATCCGGACTCAAGCTTGGACCCTGTTCTGTGTATATCCACGTGAGGTTAAGGATTGTTATCAAAAAATTAAGTTAGCTAGTGTATAGCATGCATCTCTTTACCTCGTGATTTGTTGTGTAATTGTGTTTGGGTTATAATTATAGGAACCCGGTAATGTCGAGGTAGGGGATGGATTTATCTTTCAAGATGTTTCTATGATCCAGGTGAGGACTTATAAACCTTTGTATGCATTACTGCCTACAATGCTCGGTTAATTGTTTTGGAATATAAAGTGGTGTTATGTGTTGGTCTTTAATGCTGTATGCATGCTTGCCTGTTGTGCTGTTGTTGCTATTTGCAAAGTGAATTATGTTGATGTTACCTATGACGTGGTGTGCCTGATTATGTGGCCTGTTTATCTGATGTGATGTATTGTGCCTGTCTAGTATGACTTGTTTGGTTATGATAAACACATGAGATATAGATTGTGGTTTGTGTGGTGGATTATGGGCTGGGGCCCGGATTTGAGATTTAGATATTAAATCCACACAACACTGTTTGATCATAACTTATGGTACAACTCTTAGAACATTATTGAGAATAACGAATTATAATAAAGTCTACTGTGGGGCTGTTGACCGGTTGGTTCGAGCGGGAAGTAATACCCCTCGGGATGGCATGCGGGTTTGCATGTGGGCCTGTGATGGCCGGTTCTACCTCCCTCTTTCTATCTCCCCCTTTCTACCTCCCTCCTTCTCTCTGTCTCTCTCTCTCTCTGGATATGTTTGGGCTTCGTGCCTGGTTTATTTGGGCTTCGTGCCTGGTTTATTTGGGCTTATGCCTGGTTGTCTCATGAGACGGGACCGAGCTCGACGCACACAGTAGAGGGCCCTAAATAAAATACTTAACCTTAATAACAAAGATAATAAGATAAGTAACGATAAGTGATGGTTGAAGTCTGATGATGACTTGTGTTGTATATTTGAATTGTTTTGTGCATTGTGTTTGCTATTGCCATTGCCGGTGTACTTGTAGTTGATTTGTTTTGTATATTATTGGTTTATTTGTCTGCGGTGAGACAGTGGTTGGTCTCACCCCCTCACAGTCTTTTCAGGTTAACTGCTTGTTGAGCAGTGGTGCATATCAGCAGGTGGCGGTGCTTTCCTCTCCTCGGGTCGGATCCATAGAGTTCACTGCATATATGTTATCTTCTGTTTAGTCTTCCGCTGCATACTCATTGTTGTGTATTTGTTGTATAATTGTTAATCGATTATGATGTTGATATTGTATCCCGGTGAGAAGGGCAGTTTGGTCTTTCTACATGTTATGATAAATTTAATCGGATGATTTGGGATACGGGTGTCCCGGGGATGATAAGGGAAATTTGGTCAATCTATAATTAATTTATAACTTATATTAATAAATTGGGACACGGGCGTTTCAGCGAGTCTCCAAATCCCTTAAGTGTGCGTGTGGGGAAACCAGAATTCGTCGTTGTTGCTTCCTCGGCTGGTTCACATGCCACCTACGATCCTTGGGAGCTAGGGGCCTGATGAACCTGGATGGAGGCCTACTATAAACTGGTTCGGATCGGAGCTGCACCTTAGGAATCATCCTGCTGCACTCAAAACACCGTGTTACCTCATCGTTGACCTCTACTGCCCTTGGCTTGATCTTTGCACCAGAATCTGTGACCTCGATCTGTGGCTTGGGGGTGTTGAGTGACCTATTCTATACATAGCCAGAACCAAGAATCGGTCGGCTATAACCATTGGGTGTGGCCTTACGGTTCCAGCCCTTGGGAATGGTCTGGCAGTTCTGGCCTTTTGTAGTGGCAAGTTGACCACAAGCGGCGGTCTTTCGGTCCTGGACACCAGGCATTGTCTGTTGGTCCTTCTTATTGGGAATAACCTGGTGGCTCTGGCCAGCAGCAATGCTCTGTGCATCATAGCCTTTACCTTGCAAAGCCAATGGTGACGATTCTTCTTTATGAGGGCCTGGATCTGTACTGCCCTCTTGGTGGGCAGGTTTTACCTCGTCATCACTAGAATCTGGATGGCCAAGATCAAAATACTGATCATCCATTAGTTGATCCCCCTCGGGGTACACATCAAAGCATGGCTGATCATCATCCTTACCAGGACGATCATGGCTAGACCGGCCTAAATGGTTGCTGCCTGACCAATATTGGTCTTGGCCTTGCCCCTCTTGTTCTAACGTGCTTGGGAGACCATGACGGTGGTGTTCATCCTCTTCACTTGTGAGAGAATCATGGTCGTCAAGACCTTCCCAAAGAGAAAGCCCTAATGCTAGTCTTTCGGCCATAATCTCAATTATAGCATGTCGAAGTTCCGAGTCTTCCTTGGTTTCTGGCATGATGAATGCTCAAAAAAGAAAAATTCTTCTCATCTCGGGTATGGTAAGTGCTCAGCGACAAGACTTCTGTAGTGGAACGTGTGTGTCCCACTGGGCGTGCCAAAAACTGTTCGCGCACGAACAGCGAGCGACCCTCGACCTGCCGATTCGACTGTTTGAAGAGCCAAACCGACAACCAGATCCAACCGTTGAAAGGCCGAACGGACGGTGTCGCGTGTCCTGTACTGGGTTTTGATGCTGACCTGCCGATCCGACCGATGAAAAGGCCAAACCGACAACCGATTCCGACCTTTGAATGAAGGGCCGAACGGACGAACGTCAAATGCCCTAAATCAGGTTTTGTGTTTTGGGTTTTCTATGTTACACTAAACTAAGAAAGCATGATAAATAACGCTGCACGATAAAGGTAAACTAATAAAAAGTAGAAATTGTACTTTCATTGAAAAATTTGCGATCCAGGTACAAGTGTTATCCATAACCTTATATAGGTTATCCCAAAACAATTAATAAAATCATAAAATGCCTAAAAACCTTATTTCAAATTCTAAACACCACTCGAAGCGGGATATCCTCTAATCCCGACACTTTCCCTTTTAACTTTCAAATACGAAAAGAAATCATAGAAGAATGCGCAGGCTTTAACGATCTGTGGAATTTCCTGATCACAAGTCAATCCTTGATTTGCCAATATCCAAACTCACGATTCAAATTCAAGTCCAAGGACCGATCCTTGACCAGCATAAAACATCGGACTTAGAAAGATATCAATCCCATTCTAGTGCCCCCGACCTGTATTGCATATCGGGCTTAGTCCAATGAAAGACGAGTGACCCAAGGCACCGATCCTAGCCAGATGAATGACATCGGTCCTAGCCCGATGAATGACATCGGTCCTGGACCTGTGGATGACATCGGTCTTGGACCTGCGGATGACATCGGTCTTGGACCTGCGGATGACATCGGTCTTGGACCTGCGGATGACATCGTTCTTGGACTAAACAAATGGGCCTTTACGATTTTGGTCTTGGTGTAAACAGGTTGTAAGATAAACACAAAGATGTAAATGGCTCGATATCAATCAAGAGCCTTCTCCTAGTTTATTTATAATATATTTGCTTACAGGATGTTTACAATCTGTGATTTACATGACTTACATAATTATCACAAATATAGATCTTTATCACTATCCTAATTAAGTGTGTACATATTTCCTTGAACCCTACAACTCAATACACATCTATATTCCCCCTCATTCTCAAAGTAATCTCGGATGTAAGAAGAGATTGAGTTTGTCACACAGAGTGAAAACGTATTGAAGATGGTGGTTTAGTTAGGATGTTTGTAGCCTGATCCTCACTCCTGTGAATTGTACTTGAATCTGTTTCTGTGCTATCAAGTCCTGGACAAAACGATAACCTATCTCCACATGCTTGGTTCATGCTTTGAGAATTGGGTTCATACTCAAGGAGGTGGCGCCAATGTTGTCTCACCTAAGTCTCATGGAGGTGGAGCCAATGTTGTCTCACCTAAGTGTGGGAGAACACGTAGTGATGCCAAGTTCCTTGAGTAAAGCTTGTATCCAAACTACTTCGATAGCCCTATCCGCTAACGATTTGTATTCGGCTTCCATAGAAGATTGTGGAATTGTTCGTTGTTCCTGTGAACCCCTACAACACTAGATTATTGCCAAGATAAACTAGAAAGCCGACTTATATATATAAAAAGCATCTTTAGAATAATATTGATAACTAGAAGATCTTACTTTTAAAAAAAACACTAAATTGAACGCACCTCACACGCGGCCAAAAACCGAGAGAGGATCGTGAGTATGGTGTTTCAAGAATATAGGAGGAGATGGAGAATCAACCGCGATGATCTTCGCTTTGTGAGACGAACAGCGGAGAAGGAAGGAAGAAGCTCTTTTCAGAGTAAGAGACCGGTGCCGGACTCTAAGAAATCGCGACCTCTCCACTTCTCTAGGTGGTCAAGGGTGTTGGCCCAGAAATGCTAATGAAGACATAAAATTAAAGAACACAGGCAATCTAGAGTGGTTCTCCCCAACATTGAGCAACATTGAGTACGTTCACTACCTAAAGGTCCCCCTATTAGGATTTCTTACTATCCACTAGATTTGGTTTTCACAGGTAAACCAAAAACCTACAATACACAAGTTTTTGCAGGCTTAACATGTAAAACCTAACCCAAAGCTGAACCTAGCTTTGTCTATCCAACAAGATTAACCCCTAATCTTGCTGATTACAACCTTACAATAAGCAAAACTTCGAGAGTGACTTACTCAAGAAGTTACACAATTTGAATATAAAGAATATCTCGCAAGGTAAGCACTTTTTCACAACTTAGAATCTCTTGAATGGCTAGGTTGAGTTGTTGTGAGGCTTCAATCCTCTATTTATAGATTTTAAGGATGGGGAGAAGTGTTTCTCAACGACTAGTTTGCTTCCAGGTGGCACACAAATTGACTTCTTGCTCCATTAATAAAACTGTCCATGTACAAGAGCCAGATTTGGATATTTCTTGGGCAGAAATTATCTTTCTTCAAAATGGTTTCGAAAAATAAAAAGTGAAGACCACAAAATCTTTCAGAAGTGAGAGAGGATGTAATGACCACTTTTTTTATCTTTTTCTAACCCTTGGAGAGCAAGCATAACTATTAGTGGAGTTGTGTTAATGTCAACCACCTTTTGGGACCACTGCGCCAACTGCCCAGAAAGTGACCCATTTGGTCGATGCGGTGAAGCCAAGTCTTCCTGATTTTGGTTTTTGCTAGAAACCAAATTTTTCTGCCAATACTTAAAACACACAAGGCTTACCAAAATATTTGTTAATCATCAAAATAATATAATAGTCATTGAATAATCATCATAAATATACTAAACAAGATTAGTCTTAATTAATTACTTAACTAAGCCTTTAATCATATGTTTAGGCTAACAATCTCTCCCTTTATGATGATGACAAACATGTTGTCATTTCTGCCATAAACAGTGGTTAGAAAATAAGATAACCAATTAAATAAGCTCCCCCTGTTTCATAAATAATCAAGAAATTTATTTGCCAATAGCTCCCCTGCATATAAGCACGGTATATTTTTTTCATTGGTATGATTTCATATCCAAAATTTCACATGCGTATAACCAGCAATGAACATTCCAGTAAAACAAGATTATCATTTGGCTTTTTCATAAAGCCAAATCATTCCTGTATTATAAGCGAGGATATCATAGCAACCATATTTGGCCGTTTCACTGAGCCAAATATTGTTTCTTGCATCAGAAAATAAACACAAGGCATACCGCAACAGTACAAAACAAGATCTTTTTCACAAAGCCAAATCATTCCTGTATTATAAGCGTGAATATCATAGCAACCATATTTGGTTGTTTCATTGAGCCAAATATTGTTTCCTGCATTAGAAAATAAACACAAGGCATACCATAGCAGTACAAAACATTCAACAGCATATATTCAATTATCTCTCCCATTTGTCATCAGCAAAAGAGAAAATAAACACAAGTAACACAAGGGGACGAGAGCCTTCGGGCTAACTGATTACTCAGGCGAGATAGAAGGATCCATACTCATGATGACAATCAAATCTCAAGCCCTTTTGTAACCCAATTAATCCGAAGGATCGTTCTTGCATGATCAAAGAAGATCATTTATCAGTTTCATAACCCTAAGCTATGAGTGTTCAAAAATCAAGAAAGAGTGTATTTAGAAAGCCATATTTATTAAACAAGTCTGAAAGGTGAATCAGAACATGTCCTCTGATCCTTACAACTTGAAAACCCTTATATTTATAGTTGGGGGTCTCATCCAACTTACATCACTGCTTACGTCACTGTCTTAATAATTAAAGTAGTAAGACAAGACCGAGTGGTATCGTGACCACAGACTGACACGACATAAAGCAAAGTAGTGGGGGACAGCAGATTCCCATTATTTATTATACAGACTTGGACAGTGATAAAAGAGTGCCATTATTTATTAATGGACTCATAACTTGGACTGAGATTGGCATCTTCTGGGTCCACCATTGAATCATCACTATCATTTGCTGAGGCGCGTGCAGCTTGGGCATCACGGGCATCCCGGTCACGCCAATAATTTGCTTCAGTTTCATCAGAATCCCAGGTGGCATCCATTTGAAATGTTGCTTGAGAATACGGATTCTGCGAATCTTGAAATAATGCCTGTGGGACCGGAGGTGGAGTGGGAGATAGTGGTACCATTCCAGTGGAAGAAACTTGACTGGCAGCCTCATAATTGAAACCATTAAGGAGACATAAACTGTTCCAAGCTCTTCGAAGGAAGCTTTTTGGTGGGGATGTACATGGATGAGCTGGTGGTACTCGATGGTATTCTACAAGGGACCTTGGCGGTGGTGATGCAAGATAAGATTCCCATGGTCTGACAATAGGATGAGGTCGTGGAGGTGTTCCACGATAGGGTCGGTGTGTAGAAAATGTCATGTAAAGTAGTGGTCGCTGCTGAGGTGGATGCATATCAAGAGCTGTTTTAATCCAAGTGCGCCACTGACTCAGTGGGGCCATCCACTGGAGAAAAGTCCACTGATTAGAGGAATTATTTTCTGCATCCATGAGGAATTCAAACATATCGAGAGCCTTGATCCTGAATATGCCATAGTAAAGAGTAAACAGGCACCAGTTATACCAGAGTTCATCTTCAGAAAAATCATAGCAATGGATAAGACTAATCCTTCTGAAAGGGTGGTCAGGAAAATATTGGGACTGAATTGTCTGGGAAAGACTAACACCTTGTTCTTGAAGGAGAAAGTGAGGTAATGGAAAAGGGAGTTTCGTGCAAATTCTCGAATTGAGTAAAGGTCTGATTTGGGATGAAGAGTTTCAGGGAAATTAGGATTATTGGTTGCCATGTCTGTCCATGCTGCCGGCTGTGCTGGGAGTTGCCAATATGGTTCAGAAGAGGATGAGGCCATGAAGATAACAGGAATGAGGTTGAATTTAGAAACCAAATGGACTGTCTTGGATGGTCGGGATAACATGTCAGGAATGAGATTGGTATCCCCCTTTATATGCTTTACTTCAAAATCATACTTATCAAACCACTGTTTCCAATGCAGAAGTTGCTTGTCTGGAACTCTTTTGTTCTTGAAATCTAGCAGCTTTGGAAAAGATGAGTTGTCCATTTCCATGATAAAATGATGGTTGACAAGATGGAATTCAAAATTGTTGATTCCATATTTGACCACCAAAATTTCTTTATGAGTGGTGTGATAATGGAGCTCTGCATCTGAAAATTTGCCGCTGGCGTGGCCACAATAATGTCTCTTTTTATCTTCTGTCTCTTCAATCAGTACTGCTCCCCAGTACTTATCTCTTGCGTCTGTTTGGAGGATTCTTGTGCCATTGGTTGGAATTCTGAGTGGGGGTGGATTTTGAGTGATCTGCTTTAGAACTTTGACAGCTTCAGTCTGATCTGGTCCCCAAGGTGGGGCTT
Organism: Turnera subulata; assembly: GCA_028386065.3. Classification (NCBI taxonomy): domain Eukaryota; kingdom Viridiplantae; phylum Streptophyta; class Magnoliopsida; order Malpighiales; family Passifloraceae; genus Turnera; species Turnera subulata. The sequence continues at coordinate 41,713 of JAKUCV010006768.1, read as the reverse complement.
TCTTCTTCAATAATTTGGACAAGTGGCTGGTATGGTGTGAAACCTTTGGGATGAAGTCACGGATGTAGTTGACAATACCCAAGAATTGTTGAACCTGCTTTGGCGTGAGATTCTCATCTGGAAAATTCAATAACTCCTGGGCAATATGGGGTCCAGGCTGATAGGAACCGTTCTTGAAATGCATTCCCAAAAAATCAACTTCTGTAACACCGATGTGGCTTTTCTTTTCTAATAACATAATTCCACAAGAATGGACTATGTCATAAAACTGTTGCAAAAGCTGTAAGTGTTCTGCCTCCGAGGATGAGAATAGGAGGATGTCATCAATGTAAATTAAGGTGTGGTGAAGAATGGGTTGGAAGATACGGACCATTGCCTTTTGAAATAGAGAAGGGGCTACCTTTAACCCAAAAGGCATAACCTTCCATTGGTACTGAGCATCTGGTATGCAGAAAGCAGTTTTATGGCGATCCTTGGGGTCAATGCCAAGTTGCCAAAATCCGGCTTTTAAATCGAACTTTGAAAAGATGCGTGCATCCTTGAGACGAAGGAACATGGAATTGATTTTTGGAAGAGGAAATTTATCATCTCTTAAAAAATGATTAAGAGGCTTGTAATCAATTACCAACCTCTTTTCCCCTCGAATTTTCTCAGTTCGTTTTTCCCCATAGAACGCCTGGCATGCCCATTCTGATTTGGTGGGTTCAATGAGACCCTGTTGTAACAGTTGTGAACATTCTTCTCTGGCTAGAAGTAAATCTGAGGGCGTCATGCCTGGATGAGATGCCTTAGTAGGATTGATGTCTTCATTGATCTTAAACGACAACGTGATGAAAAAGTCTTCATTCTTCCAGAGGGGAGATGGATGCGTGAACTGAGCATGACTGTCAGCACAGGACTGTAACAACTTTGTCTCGATTTGAAGTTGTCTTGACTGGACACTTTGAGAGGGCAAAAATCTTCTTAACATTGGTGTAAGGAGCAAAGAACCTCTTGAATTTTAATCCTTGCGAGAGGATTTGAAGTTTTTCTGCCTGTTGAATGATATCAAAACCTATTCGTAGGTCTCGATCTGGAAGACTCGTGCCAAGAACTTTGGTCCAGATAACACATCCAGGGAAGAATTGTATTCCAATACGATGTTTGGTGATCATCTTGGTTTGGAATAATTCTCCATTTGCATCTTGAAAATACTCTTTGTGTGGCTCTCATGTCTCTGGAGGTAGGATCTTGGGATTGAGAAAACTTTTGTGAGCACCAGTATCAACAAAACCAATAAGGGGAATTGGCTTTTCATACTTGGATGGGAGAATCTGTATCTTGACGGATGGTGACTTTGTTTTGGAGAAAATGGACCTTTGGGCTTCTTTTTTAGCTTGAAAAACTGGTAAATATCGATCATCAAATTCTTCATCGTCAGAGGTTGTTGAGGAAGATGTATCAGATTCTTGCTCAAGAACAAAGATAGTGTCTTCTTCAGGCTCTTCAGTTTCTGAAAATAATGATTCAACATCTGCATTGTCGAGGTCGACATGAGTGCTTTGTTGGATTTGCTAAACCAATTTTGCTGATTTAGCTGGCTGATTTGGGCAATTTTTTTGCAAAATGACCCTTTTTCTTACAGATAAAGCATCTGTCTCCTTTGTTGCCGCGTCTACCTTTCTTCTTGAAGTATTTGAATTTGGAAAAATGGGATCTAAACTTCTTTTTGGACCTTTTCGGAGAAGGCTTCTGATAATGATCAATATGGTTGGACTTCCGAGAACAAGAACAATTCTTATCTTTGCATTTGATCCTCAGATAAGAGTTGTTGCACACACTTTTGAGATCCTGAGAGCGTTTAGAAAGGTCTCTGAACATTTTTTGAGTATCACAAAGTGTCTGTCTGCCACTCCACCTCCGGTCCCACAGGCATTATTTCAAGATTCGCAGAATCCGTATTCTCAAGCAACATGACAAATGGATGCCACCTGGGATTCTGATGAAACTGAAGCAAATTATTGGCGTGACCAGGATGCCCGTGATGCCCAAGCTGCTCGCGCCTCAGTAAATGATAGCGATGATTCAATGGTGGACCCAGAAGATGCCAATCTCAGTCCAAGTCATGAGTCCGTTAATAAATAATGGCACTCTTTTATCACTGTCCAAGTCTGTATAATAAATAATGGGAATCTGCTGTTCCCCACTACTTTGCTTTATGTCGTGTCAGTCTGTGGTCACGATACCACTCGGTCTTGTCTTACTACTTTAATTATTAAGTCAGTGATGTAAGCAGTGATGTAAGTTGGAAGAGAACCCAACTATAAATATAAGGGTTTCCAAGTTGTAAGGATCAGAGGACATGTTCTGATTCACCTTTCAGACTTGTTTAATAAATATGGCTTTCTAAATACACTCTTTCTTGATTTTTGAACACTCATAGCTTAGGGTTATGAAACTGATAAATGATCTTCTTTGATCCTGCAAGAACGATCCTTTGGATTAATTGGGTTACAAAAGGGCTTGAGATTTGATTGCCATCATGAGTATGGATCCTTCTATCTCGCCTGAGTAATCAGTTAGCCCGAAGGCTCTCGTCCCCTTGGGAAACCACGAGTGCAGTGCTATTGGCACAAAGACAGAGGATTCCCCTGGAATGGTCTCTGTGATCTCGTCGACGACAAAGCCACGTACCTATACAAAGAAGATTGTTAATTAGGTTCTTCTCCTGTTGCTTTGAGTTAGTAGAAAGTCAAAATTCTCAACCATGGCTACTACTCCACCACCAAACACTATAACCTCTTCTATAACTATACCAGACTCTGCACGAACCTCCCTTATAAATAAAATAAACCACCTAGTAGAAATTACCCATATTCCAGAAGAAGCTAGAGTTGAGGACTCACTCCTCCCTCTGGTTAATCCATACACCATATTCAAAAAAGGGTCACTTTCGCGATCCATTAGAACTCTGATTTCTACCAGGAGACCAGCAATCAAAGAATATGTTACAGTCATCAAGACTTTCTCAGTGCACGTTGAGTTCTTCAACTACTAAACAATATGTTACTCTTGAGATTCCTCAAGAGTTCATATCCCAGTGGAAAGCAAAACATTATTCTCATCTTCATCTTGGTGCCATACGCCTAGTTCTTTCCTACCATGGAAGAAAAGGTTTACCAGTCACCGCTAGATTGTCTCTGCTTGATTCCAGATATGTCAAGTATGAGGATGCTGTCATCGGCACTATTTTGACAACGCTTAATGCAGGAAGTGTGGTTCTTACTTTCTTCCCCAATTTCAATATTTCCCTCGATGATCCGCATCTGAGCACAGCCTTGAAGATTCAAGTCCAGATCATTGGAGCTGAACAAGTTGCAAACGCCATCACTGCAACTTTACACCATCAGATGGTGTATAGACTCCAAGACCATGCTGTCAACCTACCCTCTCAAGGAGTTTCTTCTGATCCAGTCTTTATTTATGCTGACATGGGTTCTACACCTACAATTGTTCAGCCACCCAGATAAATTTCCAAGGATCAATTGGCCAAGCTAATCCCTTTGGATTGGGTAACCAATTATGAAAATCTTCGTCAGCACACTCAACCAGTCCAAACTACGGACTCCACCTTCATACGACAACCAGACGGAACTGTCAGAACCATTTTTTCCAAACCTGGAACCTCTTCTTCTACTGAGGTTTTTCATTGCAGTATGATCCGACCAAGTTCTGAAAAGATGGAAAGGAAGATCCCAGTTTCCTACTTTCAGCCTGATGGATCTGCTGTCTATGTTTCTCACATCATTGGTCATTTCATATGGGGTGCTGATCCTACTCAATGTGAAGGAAATTGTGATTGTGAAGACCACTTTTATGACTCTGATGAAGATTATGTCTTACCATCCAAAAGAAAGTCCAGGACTAATCACTCTCGATGCAAGCCACACCAAAAGACTCCTCGGCCTCCTCCAGAAGAATCTCGACCTTGGATACTTCCTAAGGCCATTGCAGAAGCACCTCCTCTTGATTTCTACTCAAGAGCATTGGAAATTCTTGAAAAAGAAGGACTTTTACCTCCTTCTTGTTCCTCTGAAGTAGAAATTGTTAGTTATATGCCCAAAAGCCAATCTATGGATAATTGTAGTCATGTATATACTTTGAGGTTATTCCAATATATATGATTATGAGATAATTGCTTGCACATATTTATAACCCTAGTTCATATTTGATATATTCTTAAATGTCCCTAGTCGGTTATTATTACGGATGGGTTGTAATAATAAATTAAGACTAGCGTATGTTGAGAATTTATATGTGATATGAATTCAACATACGGGTACAAGTTAGAGAATTTGTGGACCGGACCGACCCACATAAGAACACTACATGGAACGTTATATGTATGTCATTAGTGTTTCTTATAGATGTATTGTCCTTCTACCTGAGATCGTCAAGGTATCCAACATATGAATCATGTACTTTGATATTATTCCTAGTCATTCGTAACTGGTGGACATAAGGGTAATCATTGGGTATATGATGATTATGTAGTGGGTTTTGATTGATCAAGAGGGGATTCGTCCGACCCATATAACGGGTATAATATCGGATGGTTTCTTGATAAAGTTGAATTGTTAAATGCATGGCCATGCTCGGATTAGGTGATATGGTGATATCACGGGTATCCGTTTTATACAGTTATCTCGGGGATCAAGAAACATAGATTAAACATATACGAGATTGGCATATTTCATGTTTCGTGTTTGATCTTGATGATGGGACGAAAGGACGATGACATGTTCCGAGGCATAGAGAATCAGTACTGAGCTTGTCGTTAGGGTAGCAATGATGTGTTGCTAGATGCCGCTCTTTGCTTGTAATTGTAAAATGAGATTTTACGATTATTGCCGGATGTTAAAGTGCCTACAGGGTCACACACATAGAACCGTTGATTCGAGCAGATGGTTGAACCGTGGTTGGACCGTGGTTGGACCGTGGTTGAACCAGGGTCGGCTTTGGCACAATTATTAGCTGAATAATTGGCCAGACATTAGTGGTAAGGTGGTGTGTTTTCAGGTTGTCCATTAGTGGAGGCATGATAATGAATGCCATTATCTTGTCACCTAATGGGGCCTTATGTTGGCCATTATGCTAATGGACTTTTATGAGTGGGATTGGGCACTTTGTGGTGATCAGATCACTCTCTACATTCTACTCCCTCTCTCTCACGTTTTGCTTCTGCAAAATTCAAAGAAAACACCACACACACCTCTTCTTCATTCTTTGTGAAAGAAAGAAGATAACCATACACACAAACACCACAAGGTTGTTGCTTCCGGTGTACTCTTGCTAGCACATCAGTCCGGGAGTGCTCGAGGTTTGATTCGTAGGACGATTTCAAGCCAACACGGTTCGTGTGGATACCGTAGAGGAGCCAGGCCGTTGTCTTGCTCTTGCTGATTCCGTCCAGCATTTAGGTGAAAGATCCTAATACTACAGGTACGAAAATTTTGTCATACGGTTTATGCATGCTTCACTTGGTTCTTGGTTAGGTTTCCTTGTTTCCGCTGCATATTGTGCTTGTTATGAGTGTCATAATAGCTCTAGGGAAACTTACAGTGGTAGCGGAGCCTCTTGTGAAGCTCTAAACCGGATTTATGTGCATATGTTGATATGTTCATGCATATATATATATGATGTTATATGTGATATAGCTTGAACATGCTAGGCATATGTGATATGTTGTTTTCAAATATGTATATATGATATATGTATTGATGATGATGTTTGTCAAAAGAGTTTTGACAAAGAGAACTTGATTGGTATGTGATATCAATCAAGGAGTTCTTGGCAGTAAGTCGAAAGAGTTCGACTAGGAAAAACCGAGTGTCGGTTTGTGTTTAGAACTATTCTAGTTCAAGTTCTGCAGGCCCAGAACATCGATGTTGGTAGGACTAACATCGATGTTCATGTGTTAATTAGCCTTTGCCGAGCCAAATTAACATCGATGTTGTATGGACAACATCGATGTTCTAAGTAGGCTATCAACATCGATGTTGACTTGAAGAGGCCTTGGCAGAACTCTCAAAACATCGATGTTTAAGAGTTAAACATTGATGTTATTTGAGCTCGACAAAATTGTTTTGAGTTCCAGAGCTCCAACAACATCGATGTTGTAATGTCCAACATCAATGTTCTTGAGTTCCAGATATTAAACATCGATGTTAAAATGCTACTGCCAAAACTTGAACTTTTCAGAATCTCAACAACATCGATGTTTGAAAGTTCAACATCGATGTTATTGAGCTACTGCCAAAAAGTTTGGAGTTCAAGTTACACACAACATCGATGTTGTAATGTCCAACATCGATGTTATGGAGCTACTGCCAAAATTGTTTGTAGCTCGAGTTCTCACAACATCGATGTTGTAATGTCCAACATCGATGTTATTGAGCTACTGCCAAAGAGTTGGGACAATTTGATTGTCACAACATCGATGTTACAAATGGTAACAACGATGTTATCATATAATTTTTGGGCCCCCGCCCCGAGCCCTGGCAAGGGCGCTGCCCCTTTACCCCGCCCGCTAACCGGCTAGCGGGACCGTCGTGCTACCTCTACGTAGCGGCTTATATTGCATACAATGCATTGTTATTGTATATGAGATATATAATTTGTAACTTACATGACATCAATGTATGATTTATCAAGAATATATGCATGAGTTGTATGAACATATATTGGTGAAATATTAAGTTCTTAGTTGCCTTCCATGATAAGCACTCATCAAGCTTAAGATCAACAATTGGTAGTTTTTGCCAAAGCAAGGTGCCATTGTTTATCCTAAGAAGGTGCGAGTGGATAATTGTAATATCTCGATTGCTTGTTGTGGGTTTGGACTTAACTAGGTTATCTTAATAGGATTAAGGACCTAGAGGCAAGGGTTGAGCTATGTCTATAAGATAGACATGGACAAGATGTTGTTCACTCAACTATCCAAGAGTTACATAGAGATGTAACTGACAAAAGTTATCTACCTAAATAGCTATGATGTAAGTTTATCAGCCAAAGCTGACTTATGTTGTAGTGAAATATGGATCTTGGCCTACTTGTTGTCATTTTATTGATTCATAGTAGGAGCATTATTTAATTAAATTCATTGTTAAATGATTTATGTATGCATGATTCTTATTTGTGTGAGTTGATCTTTGTTGTAGAATTACCATGGCACAAAACAGAGGTACATTGTCATTGCGATCAGTCCTTAAGAAGGAGAAACTTAATGGGAACAATTTCCTAAAGTGGTATCGCAATCTAAGGATCATCCTCTGACAAGAAAAGAAACTGTATGTCCTCGAAGGGCCTGTTCCGATTGAACCGGCGCCTAATGCACCAAGGGCAGAAAGAGATGCTCACAAGAAGCATCTTGATGATGCAGTGGATGTTGCATGCTTCATGCTTATGGCCATGGAATCTGAAATTCAGAAGCAACATGAGCTAATGGGGGCGTTCGATATGATCGAACACCTTAGGATGCTCTTTGAGGAGCAGGCTAGGCATGAGAGGTATGAGACCTCTAAAGCATTATTCCAATGCAGAATGGCTGAATCAACACCCGTTAGACCTCATGCGCTGAAAATGATCGGATACATTGAAAGCCTTGAGAGTCTAGAGTTTCCTTTGCAAAAGGAATTGGCTGTAGACCTTGTCTTGCAATCGTTGCCGGACAGCTACAACCAATTTTTCATGAACTTCAATATGAACCATCTTGACAAGTCCTTATCCGAGTTGCTCAATATGTTGGGAACAGCTGAGCAACAAATGAAGACAAATAAATCCAACATATTGATGATTGGTAAAGGCAAAGGAAAGGGTAAGGCAAAGTTCAACAAGAAGAAGAAGGGTGCTAAAAGGTTTGACGCTTGTGCTTCTCCTTATGATCATGTGCTCAAACCCAAGGGTGGAGTTGCAAAGGATGGACAATGTTTCCATTGCAACAAACCGGGCCATTGGAAGCACAACTGCCTAGTTTACCTTGAAGAGGTAAAGAGGAACAAGAAGGGAAGTGAGACTTCCACTTCAGGTATTTTCGTTATAGAAGCTAATATTTCTACTTCTGCATCATGGGTATTAGATACCGGATGTGGTTCTCACATTTGTGTAAATGTGCAGGAACTAAGAAAGAGTAGAAGGTTGGCGAAGGGTGAGATAGACCTGCGTGTCGGGAATGGAGCAAGAGTTGCTGCATTAGCCGTAGGGACTTATTTTCTANATAAACGAAACTCGCATTGCGCAACTCCATAGAGATGGATTGCTAGACTCATTTGATTTTGAATCATATGAGACATGTGAGTCATGTTTGTTAGGCAAAATGACTAAGGCTCCCTTTAAGGGTAAAGGTGAAAGAGCCTCGGACTTATTAGGTCTCATACATACTGATGTATGCGGACCAATGTCTACACAAGCTAGAGGTAGTTTTCAATACTTCATTACGTTTACTGATGACTTCAGTAGATACGGCTATGTGTATCTAATGAGACACAAGTCGGAATCCTTTGAAAAGTTCAAAGAATTTAAGAATGAAGTACAGAATCAACTCGGGAAAAGTATTAAGATGCTTCGATCAGATCGAGGTGGTGAATACTCAGACCGAGGTTTTCTTCACAAAGGATTGTGGTATAGTATCATAACTCACTCCACCGGGTACGCCTCAATGGAATGGTGTATCCGAAAGGAAGAACAGAACCTTGTTGGACATGGTTCGTTCGATGATGAGTCAAGCTGACCTTCCTTCCTCCTTTTGGGGACATGCACTATTGAGTGTTGCTTTTACACTTAACCGTGTTCCGTCTAAATCAGTCGAAAAGACCCCATATGAGATATGGACTGGGAAGCGTCCCAATTTGTCTTTTATGAGGATTTGGGGTTGTGAGGCTTACGTAAGACGTGAAGCTTCGGATAAACTTGGCCCAAAATCTGAGAAGTGCCTATTTGTAAGTTACCCTAAGGAAACTAAAGGGTATAACTTCTATAATCCCACCGACCACAAAGTGTTTGTTGCTCGGACTGCGATTTTTCTAGAAAGACAGTTTATTTCTAGAAGAATCAGTGGGAGAAAAATAGAACTCGAAGAAGTTCGAGACCTAGAGACTGAGATGGAATAAGAACAGGAACCACAAGATGTTGTGGACGAGAATCCTGTTCCTGTAACACACGAACCACGTAGGTCCGAAAGGATTCGGCATGAGCCCGAGAGATATGGATTTCTCGTGACTCATACCGGTGAAGTGATGCTCATAGATGATGATGAGCCCACTACCTATCAGCAGGCCGTTACGGGTCCGGACTCGCAGAAGTGGCTAGAAGCCATGAATTCGGAAATGGAATCCATGCATCAAAACAAGGTATGGACCTTGGTTGATCCACCCGAAGGGGTAAAACCCATAGGGTGCAAGTGGGTCTTTAAGAAAAAGACCAAAATGGATGGTAATGTGATTACCTATAAAGGGCGGTTGGTTGCAAAAGGTTTCAAACAAGTTCTTGGTATAGACTATGATGAAACCTTCTCACCAGTTGCCATGGTTAAATCCATCCGGATTCTTTTGGCTATAGCCGTATACCATGATTATGAGATATGGCAAATGGATGTCACAACCGCTTTGCTTAACGGAAATCTTTTAGAGGATGTGTATATGACACAGCCTGAGGGTTTTGTCGATCCAAAGAATGTCAACATGGTATGCAAATTGCAAAGGTCCATTTATGGACCTAAGCAAGCTTCAAGGAGTTGGAATCTTCATTTTAATGATGTAATCAAAGAGTTTCGTTTCATCAAAAATGAAGATGAACCATGTGTTTACAAGAAGGTTAGTGGGAGCACTGTAGTTTTCTTGTTGTTATATGTTGACGACATTCTGCTCATTGGGAATGACATTCCGACACTACAGTCTGTAAAGGCTTAATTAGGAAAGAATTTCTCAATGAAGGACTTAGGAGAAGCTGCCTATGTGTTAGGCATAAAGATCTATAGAGATAGATCCAAAAGGCTTCTCGGACTAAGTCAGAGTACTTATATTGACAAGGTGCTAAAGAGGTTTAGCATGGACAATTCCAAGAAGGGATTTTTGCCTATGTCACATGGCGTCTCTCTCTCAAAGTGTCAATGTCCTAGTACATCTAAAGAGAGAGAGCGGATGAGTCAGATCCCTTATGCTTCGGTAATAGGATCTATCATGTACGCCATGTTATGTACTCGACCGGATGTCGCTTATGCTCTGAGTGTCACGAGTAGGTACCAATCTGATCCCGGTGAGAGTCACTGGATAGCGGTTAAGAACATCTTTAAGTACTTGAGAAGGACTAAGGATGCATTCCTGGTTTACGGAAGCGTAGATGAGCTCGTTGTAAAGGGTTACACTGATGCTAGCTTCCAAACCGACAAGGATGACTTCAGATCGCAATCAGGATATGTGTTTTGTCTTGGAGGTGGTGCTGTATGCTGGAAGAGTTCTAAGCAAGAGACAGTTGCAGATTCTACAACCGAGGCTGAGTACATTGCAGCCTCAGATGCAGCGAAAGAGGCTGTTTGGATTAAGAAGTTCGTAACTAAACTCGGCGTGATTCCTAGTATTGAGAGTCCGATTGAGCTCTACTGTGACAACAATGGAACAATCGCATAAGCTCAAGAACCTAGATACCAGCAAAGATCCAAACATATTCTCCAACGTTATCATCTTATTCGAGAGATCATAGATAGAGGCGATGTCAGGCTGTGCAGAGTTCCTTCCGAGAACAATGTAGCAGATCCCTTGACGAAGCCACTCACGCAGCAGAAGCATGATGGTCATTGTGCATCCATAGGTATTAGATACATGTATGATTGGCTTTAGTGAAAGTGGGAGATCGTTAGTTATATGCCCAAAAGCCAATCTATGGATAATTGTAGTCATGTATATACTTTGAGGTTATTCCAATAAATATGATTATGAGATAATTGCTTGCACATATTTATAACCCTAGTTCATATTTGATATATTCTTAAATGTCCCTAGTCGGTTATTATTACGGATGGGTTGTAATAATAAATTAAGACTAGCGTATGTTTGGAACGTTATATGTATGTCATTAGTGTTTCTTATAGATGTATTGTCCTTCGACCTGAGATCGTCAAGGTATCCAACATATGAATCATGTACTTTGATATTATTCCTAGTCATCCGTAACTGGGTGGACATAAGGGTAATCATTGGGTATATGATGATTATGTAGTGGGTTTTGATTGATCAAGAGGGGATTCGTCCGACTCATATAAGGGGTATATTATCGGATGGTTTCTTGATAGAGTTGAACTGTTAAATGCATGGCCATGCTCGGATTAGGTGATATGGTGATATCACGGGTATCCATTTTATACAGTTATCTCGGGGATCAAGAAACATAGATTAAACATATACGAGATTGGCATATTCCATGTTTCGTGTTTGATCTTGATGATGGGACGAAAGGACGATGACATGTTCCGAGGCATAGAGAATCAGTATTGATCTTGTCGTTCGGGTAGCAATGATGTGTTGCTAGACGCCGCTCTTTGCTTATAATTGTAAAATGAGATTTTACGATTATTGCCGGATGTTACAAGTGCCTACAGGGTCACACACATAGAACCGTTGATTCGAGCAGATGGTTGAACCGTGGTTGGACCATGGTTGGACCGGGTATGGTTGGACCGTGGTTGAACCAGGGTCGGCTTTGGCACAATTATTAGCTGAATAATTGGCCAGACATTAGTGGTAAGGTGGTGTGTTTTCAGGTTGTCCATTAGTGGAGGCATGATAATGAATGCCATTATCTTGTCACCTAATGGGGCCTTATGTTGGCCATTATGCTAATGGACTTTTATGAGTGGGATTGGGCACTTTGTGGTGATCAGATCACTCTCTATATTCTGCTCCCTCTCTCTCACGTTTTGCTTTTGCAAAATTCGGAGAAAACACCACACACACCTCTTCTTCATTCTTTGTGAAAGAAAGAAGATAACCATACACACAAACACCACAAGGTTGTTGCTTCCGGTTTACTCTTGCTAGCACATCAGCCCGGGAGTGCTCGAGGTTTGATTCGTAGGTCGATTTCAAGCCAACACGGTTCGTGTGGATACCGTAGAGGAGCCAGGCCGTTGTCTTGCTCTTGCTGATTCCGTCCAGCATTTATGTGAAAGATCCTAATACTACAGGTACGAAAATTTTTTCATACGGTTTATTCATGCTTCACTTGGTTCTTGGTTAAGTTTCCTTGTTTCCGCTGCATATTGTGCTTGTTATGAGTGTCATAATAGCTTTAGGGAAACTTACAGAAATATCAGCCATGACACCATCTCCACAACCAGTTCCATGCATGATGCTCAAGTCAGCTGATTTCCCTCATCTAGAGTCTCGGGTTGATACATCCACCAAAAGGTCATACGCACCTTTTGTTACGCCTCAACAAGTGAGGCCAGACGGTCAGCTCTCTCCACTCACCCAAGCTGAAGAAGTCTTGAATTGGCAAACGCAAAACATGACGGCTCAGAATCACCTTCTCCAGAATCTTGATTCAAAAATGAACCAGGTCCTGTCATAACAAGGACTAACAACTCAGAGATGTGATTCCCTTGCAGGCCAAATGAAAAGCTGGAGCACGATATTACTCAGAAACTCAACATAGTTCAACAAGAATTATGTAACACAATCAAAGAGAAACGAAGTCTTTATGACCCTTTGGTCAAGCAAAAGGAATCAGAGGTCCTTTGTCTTGAGCAAGAGCTTCATGATACCAGGAAAGTTTTAGCAAGTACAAAGCCCCTAACACCTCAGCCAATGTTTCCAGTTCATTCTAAACCTCTTCCCACCAAAATGACTCCAGAAGAAAATCCTTTTAAATCATTGTCCCAAATGTTTCCCCAGGAAACAAGACCTCCCCGACGCCACTATCGGCGTAGCCCAAGTCCTTCACCAGATCGACAACATCGTCGAGAAGGGAAAGAACCAGCAAGAGATCATTCTCCATCCTTGATGATCAAAAGACTTTTTTATACCCCATCTCTTCCTGATGATACATCACAAGATAGTTCTTCAGAAACATTTTCTAAAACCTCAGATTTTGATTCAGCTTATGCTGATATCTCCAACATTCTGATGCACCAACCCAGACCCACATACACTACAGAGTTTCCCCCCGAAACTGAAGGAATGGATAGCACACCTACTCCACAAGCTACATCATCATCACAACCCAAAAATCAACCACTTCAACCACCTCCATTTATTCCTCCATCCAAAAAGCCTGATGGTTTTTCCACAGGAAATAGACCATGGGTTTCCCTTGATGATGTTCCCCAGCATCGATGGAGAGAAAGATTGCAAGAATTTCAAGCTTGGATGGACAAAGAAGAATTACAAGAAAATCCACCATACTGGATCCATAAAGAATTCATTGCTCGTTCCACCGGCACTCTCAAACAATAGTTTCAAAAGGCCACTACGGCAATTCTCCAACAATTGTGTCAGGTTCCAACAACTTCTCAATTTCTGAATATATTACATGATGAATTCATTGGTTCTCCCCTGGATGAAAATCGACACAGATTGACTGAATTTCATCAAAGAAAATGTTGTTCTTTACAACTTTCTGACCTCCAACGACACCACTCTGCCATCAGTAAGCTCTATTACACATTGGGAGCTACAGATGCTCATCGAGAAGTTAATTTGGCTTCCTTCCTAGAAAGTTTGCAGGGCAATGTTCTTAGTGCAATGGAATCCAGCAATCGGAGTATGTCTAATACATCCCTTGGAAAACTATACCAAATGATCCTCGCAGCCCGACAGACACTTTGTGATACTCAAAAAATATTCAGAGACCTTTCTAAATGCTCTCAGGATCTCAAAAGTGTGTGCAACAACTCTTATCTGAAGATCAAATGCAAAGATAAGAATTGTTCTTGTTCTCGGAAGTCCAACCATATTGATCATTATCAGAAGCCTTCTCCAAAAAGGTCCAAAAAGAAGTTCAGATCCCGTTTCTCCAAATTCAAATACTTCAAGAAGAAAGGGAGACGCGGCAATAAAGGAGACAGATGCTTTATCTGTAAGAAAAAGGGTCATTTTGCAAAAAATTGCCCAAATCAGCCAGCTAAATCAGCAAAATTGGTTCAGCAAATCCAACAAAGCACTCATGTCGACCTCGACAATGCAGATGTTGAAGTTGATAAGATACAGATTCTCCCATCCAAATATGATAAGCCAATTCCCCTTATTGGTTTTGTTGATACTGGTGCTCACAAAAGTTTTCTCAATCCCAAGATCCTACCTCTAGAGACATAGGAGCCATACAAAGAGTATTTTCAAGCTGCAAATGGAGAATTATTCCAAACCAAGATGATCACCGAACATCATATTGGAATACAATTCTTCCCTGGATGTGTTATCTGGACCAAAGTTCTTGGCACGAGTCTTCCAAATCGAGACCTACTAATAGGTTTTGATATCATTCAACAGGCAGAAAAACTTCAAATTCTCTCGCAAGGATTAAAATTCAAGAGGTTCTTTGCTCCTTACACCAATGTTAAGAAGATTTTTGCCCTCTCAAAGTGTCCAGTCCAATATGAGGAGATCAAGACAAAGTTGTTACAGTCTTGTGCTGACAATCATGCTCAGTTCACGCATCCATCTCCCCTCTGGAAGAATGAAGACTTTTTCATCATGTTGCCGTTTAAGCTCAATAAAGACATCAATCCTACTAAGGCATCTCATCCAGGCATGACGCCCTTAGATTTACTTCTAGCCAGAGAAGAATGTTCACAACTGTTACAACAGGGTCTCATTGAACCCACCAAATCAGAATGGGCATGCCAGGCGTTTTATGTGGAAAAACGAACTGAGAAAATTCGAGCAAAAAAGAGGTTGGTAATTGATTACAAGCCTCTTAATCATTTTTTAAGAGATGATAAATTTCCTCTTCCAAAAATCAATTCCATGTTCCTTCATCTCAAGGATGCACGCATCTTTTCAAAGTTCGATTTAAAAGCCAGATTTTGGCAACCTGGCATTGACCCCAAGGATCGCCATAAAACTGCTTTCTGCATACCAGATGCTCAGTACCAATGGAAGGTTATGCCTTTTGGGTTAAAGTAGCCCCTTCTCTATTTCAAAAGGCAATGGTCCGTATCTTCCAACCCATTCTTCACCACACCTTAATTTACATTGATGACATCCTCCTATTCTCATCCTCGGAGGCAGAACACTTACAGCTTTTGCAACAGTTTTATGACATAGTCCATTCTTGTGGAATTATGTTATCAGAAAAGAAAAGCCACATCGGTGTTACAGAAGTTGATTTTTTGGGAATGTATTTCAAGAACGGTTCCTATCAACCTGGACCCCATATTGCCCAGGAGTTATTGAATTTTCCAGATGAGAATCTCACGCCAAAGCAGGTTCAACAATTCTTGGGTATTGTCAACTACATCCGTGACTTCATCCCAAAGGTTTCACACCATACCAGCCACTTGTCCAAATTATTAAAGAAGAAAGCCCCACCTTGGGGACCAGATCAGACTGAAGCTGTCAAAGTTCTAAAGCAGATCACTCAAAATCCACCTCCACTCAGAATTCCAACCAATGGCACAAGAATCCTCTAGACAGACGCAAGTGATGAGTACTAGGGAGCAGTACTGATTGAAGAGACAGAAGATAAAAAGATACATTATTGTGGCCACGCCAGCAGCAAATTTTCAGATGCAGAGCTCCATTATCACACCACTCATAAAGAACTTTTGGCGGTCAAATATGGAATCAAAAAGTTTGAATTCCATCTTGTCAACCATCATTTTATCGTGGAAATGGACAACTCATCTTTTCCAAAGCTGCTAGATTTCAAGAACAAAAGAGTTCCAGACAAGCAACTTCTGCATTGGAAATAGTGGTTTGATAAGTATGATTTTGAAGTAAAGCATATAAAAGGGGATACCAATCTCATTCCTGACATGTTATCCCGACCATCCAAGACAGTCCATTTGGTTTCTAAATTCAACCTCATTCCTGTTATCTTCATGGCCTTATCCTCTTCTGAACCATATTGGCAACTTCTAGCACAGCCGGCAGCATGGACAGACATGGCAACCAATAATCCTAATTTCCCTGAAACTCTTCATCCCAAATCAGACCTTTACTCAATTCGAGAATTTGTACGAAACTCCCTTTTCCATTACCTCACTATCTTCCTTCAAGAACAAGGTGTTAGTCTTTCCCAGACAATTCAGTCCCAATATTTTCCTGACCACCCTTTCAGAAGGATTAGTCTTATCCATTGCTATGATTTTTCTGAAGATGAACTCTGGTACAACTGGTGCCTGTTTACTCTTTACTATGGCATATTCAGGATCAAGGCTCTCGATATGTTTGAATTCCTCATTGAAGCAAAAAACAATTCCTCTAATCAGTGGACTTTTCTCCAGTGGATGGCCCCACTGAGTCAGTGGCACACTTGGATTAAAACAGCTCTTGATATGCATCCTCCTCAGCAGCGACCACTACTTTACATGACATTTTCTGCACATCGACCCTATCGTGGAATACCTCCACGACCTCATCCTGTTGTCAGACCGTGGGAATCTTATCTTGCATCACCACCACTAAGGTCCCTTGTAGAATACCATCGAGTACCACCAGCTCATCCATGTACATCCCCATCAAAAAGCTTCCTTCGAAGAGCTTGGAACAGTTTATGTCTCCTCAATGGTTTCGATTATGAGGCTGCCAGTCAAGTTTCTTCCACTGCAATGGTACCACTGTCTCCCACTCCACCTCCGGTCCCACAGGCATTATTTCAAGATTCGCAGAATCCGTATTCTCAAGCAACATGTCAAATGGATGCCACTTGGGATTCTGATGAAACTGAAGCAAATTATTGGCGTTACTGGGATGCCCGTGATGCCCAAGCTGCACGCGCCTCAGCAAATGATAGCGATGATTCAATGGTGGACCCAGAAGATGCCAATCTCAGTCCAAGTCATGAGTCCATTAATAAATAATGGCACTCTTTTATCACTGTCCAAGTCTGTATAATAAATAATGGGAATCTGCTGTCCCCCACTACTTTGCTTTATGTCGTGTCAGTCTGTGGTCACGATACCACTCGGTCCTGTCTTACTACTTTAATTATTAAGTCAGTGATGTAAGCTGTGATGTAAGTTGGAAGAGACCCCCAACTATAAATATAAGGGTTTTCAAGTTGTAAGGATCAGAGGACATGTTCTGATTCACCTTTCAGACTTGTTTAATAAATATGGCTTTCTAAATACACTCTTTCTTGATTTTCGAACACTCATAGCTTAGGGTTATGAAACTGATAAATGATCTTCTTTGATCCTGCAAGAACGATCCTTAGGATTAATTGGGTTACAAAAGGGCTTGAGATTTGATTGCCATCATGAGTATGGATCCTTCTATCTCGCCTGAGTAATCAGTTAGCCCGAAGGCTCTCGTCCCCTTGTGATAGCGGGCTTGAGATTTGATTGCCATCATGAGTATGGATCCTTCTATCTCACCTGAGTAATCAGTTAGCCCGAAGGCTCTCGTCCCCTTGTGGTAGCGTAAGTAGGATAGTTTTAGAAGTACGTAAATAAAATATAGATGGGAATGCAATGTATGTCCTGAGAGCATCAGATCTATGGAGCATCGATCTTCATCAGAGTCATCTCGAGTAAGAACTGCTGCAATTTGGTCGAGTTTATCAATGGGCTTATAGCTCATTGGCACTCTTATGTCAAAAGTACAAGAGGGATGAGGTCTCGGGTTCGAGTCTCACTTTCCTCGACTAGTATCAAAAAAAATTTGGTCGAGTTTCTCAAATTTCTTGGTCTAGAATCTCTTCATTTCGCCCTTGATAGAATTTACCTCTTCCTTCAGCTCACTGATTTCATCCTTCATCTTAGTAACCAGAGCATTCAATTTCTCAAGCTTGTGATCCATAGTGGTGGCAGCTTTGGTCATAGAGTATTGTCCATCAGGATTTGGCTTGATTGACTTCTTAGCCAGAGTGTCAGCATTGATTTCCTTAAGCCTAATCGGCTTATCAGCATCAGTGGGCTTAATCTTCAACTGTTTTGCCAACAAGGTGATGAGTGCACCATGGGAGTGTTCCTTGTAAATACCCATGTGATGGAGGATGAGAGTACCAAAGCAAATAGAAGATCTCTCGATAAAGCAAGCAATAATCCACTGATCAAGTTTCTTGATCATAGTACGAGAATTCTTCCTTGGCAGATGATCCGAATGAGAGTGTACATCAGAGTTCTCTCTCTTGGCTTCTAAGAGTTGTAGGAACCAGATTTGTTGCTACCAAAGAGAAGTTGATTTTTCTTAAAGTGACAAGGAGTCTTCGAAAAGTTGATTGGAGTTCCAGAAGCAAAGTCATAGAACAGTATCTTGCCTGGTTTCATTTTCAACAAATCACATATCATCTCAGCTGTCACTGTAATCTTCTTCCCTTTGATCTTTGTTTTGATGCAAGTGAGCAACCATGGCTCCCATATTCCACAGTCTTATTGTCATAGAAATCTTTCATCAAGGCTTCATACCCTTGTTCCTTCAATATAGCTAAGGTGTTGAGCTTAGCATCTTTCAACAATTTTGCTACACTGATTCTCTCAAAGTCATTTAGAACCATGGTGCAGGTAGGGGTATGTGTGAAATACTTCTTCTTTGCCTTTTTGCTTGATCTGGACTTGGTTAGAGGTTTGAGCTTTCTTTTGGCTGGAGTTGGGGTAGTTTCTTCCTCATTTTCCGATTCCTCTTCAACTTCATGCTCTTTGCCATCATCCTCTTCTTTGTCTTCCTCATCTTCTCCCTTATCATCATCATCATGATCTTCTTTGTCTTCCTCATCTTCTTCCTTATCATCATCATCATGATCATCTCTGCCTTCATAATCATCATCAGACCCTTACTTCTCTGATTCATTCTCATTTTCTGGTTCATCCTCAAAAGTTGGTTCCTTGTTGCTCTTATTTGGTTCTTTGTCACTATTATTTGGCTCTTCATCGACCAAAACATCATCAAATTTCACTTTGTCTTCTTCACTCCTCTTCTCTTTTTGGATCCTTTTCCTTTGTCACTGTCATCAACAGGTGAATTTTCACTTTTATTATCATTGGACTCCACTTCAATAACTTTGTCTCCAAGCTTCTTTCCTCCTCTTCCAAACAAAATTTCTGATGATGTGCTTGGCCTGACAAGTCGAGCTCTTGACCCCTATGTATTTGGGGTTTGAGCCAAATGTTAAGGCAGTTTGGTCTTGGGTGCATATGACTTGGTCTTGGAATTTTCTGCCTCTTTCTCAGGTTCAGCTTTTTTAGTAGTCTTCTTGGCATCGGATCTGGTCTCAGGATGAGCTAAATCTCCTTCAGGTAAGATCTTTTTATCTTTCTCCTCAAGAAGAAGGCTCTGACTTATCACAATCTCTTATTTCGCCTTTTTAGCTGCTTCTCTTCCAATTTCTGTAGTTTTTACCAAATTATTCGTCGCATCCATATCTTCTTCTGAGATTGGAATCCCGAGAGGGATTTCATCAACCTTTCCAGCACTTTTGTCCTTCGCAACTTCATCAGTCCCTTTTGGCTCTCCAGATTTTTCTTCTTCAGCCAAATTCTGCTTTTTAGGACTAGCAAATTTGGCTCGCATCACAGCCAAATCTTCTCTGTTTACATCTTCAGAACTATCCTTCAGATTTTTATAACTCCTCCTAATTCCTTCATCTTCTCTGTAAAGAACGCTTCAGCATCTTTTCCCCGGAGGTGGCACCAATGATCTCACAAACTCAACAAGAACATTACTTTTGGTTTTTGTGGAATCAAAACCCTCACCAACAACACTGGTTTTAGCCAAAGATTTAATCTTTTCACCAGATTCAGCCTCTTTTTCAACGCTCATAACAATACTATCAGCAACAATATTTTTAGTATCCGATTGTGTCTCAATAGAACCTAACATGGTTTTCTCAGCAACATAGACTTCCCCAGAACTTGAAACATGGACACTAAAAGGAGCAGAGGTTAAAATTCCAGGCTCAAAGATGTTACTAGGTGGTGTGTCTTTAAGATTGAAAGCATGAACTTTGGGATCAGACTCATCTTCAGGAGGCATCGTGGTTTCTTCGAGTTGTGAATCATCAGGCTGTGCTCCAAGCTTGAGCTTCTCGATTTGTACTGCAGCCTCTCATTCTGAAGAAGATAATTCAGGGCCTGTGCTTGCTTCTGGTGCTTTGTCCTTCTTCTTTTTAGTTTTTTGAAAGACGGGTTTGGAAGCAGCAGTTTTTGTTCTTCCTTTAGGAGGTGTAGAAGGTTTTGGTGGTTTTTGTTTTGTTGGAGTTTGTCACGGGGCTCTCCCTTTTCCGGTGTTAGTCCTCTTGATGGAGAAGAATTTCTAGGGTTATTTGGAAGTTATTGTGTTTGAGAGGATAACTAAAAGTGGGAGTTGAAAGGAAAGTGGGCAATGGAGGAAAGAGAGAGGTAGTCGCGAATTTTATGGAGAGATACCCGACCACATCCATAAATGTAACTTCCACCTTTTTGCAGCTTTTTTTCACTTTGTGTCAAACGTGGGATACACTACTTAACCGTTTGTCAAAACTCCCCATTTTGACCCTGCTTTTCTTTTCTTCTTTTCCATTAAGAGATGCACATGGACCGTTGGAATAGGTTTTGGCTCATTAATGAACCAAATACTGCAGCACTTGCTCTTTGATGTCCTTGATGATTCGATTACAGCCATGATTTGTCTTCATATGCTCTTATGCTTAGTGCAAGCGTGGAATGTGTGACAATTGAATATTTTCCAAGTGTTTATGTGTATAATATGTTATAATATGCATCAGCACATAAAAGCCAAAAGTGAAGCCAAATAAGAATACTTATGGTAAATGCAAATTCCAAGCTCAAGTCTGATTTTGGTGAATTAATCTTCCTTCAAAGGTTTGGTGAAGATATCAGCCAATTGATTTTTAGTTCCCGCAAACTCAATAGCCACATCTTTCTTCAACACATGGTCTCGAATAAAATGATATCTCACTTCAATGTGTTTGGTTCGAGAATGTTGCACCGGATTTTTGGTTAAATTGATGGCACTTGAGTTGTCACAAAGATAGGAACATACTTAAAAGTTAGTCCATAATCAGCAAGTATTTCATCCATAGCACTTGTGCACAACATGCACCAGCTGCTACATATTCAGCCTCGGTTGTAGAAGTAGCCACTGAATTTTGCTTTTTACTTGACTAAGATACAAGCGATTGTCCAAGTAGTTGACAAATATCACTTGTACTTTTTCTATCAAGGGTGCATCCTGCAAAATCTACATCTGAATAGCTTGTTAGCTCAAAAGAGTTTACATTAGGATACCACAAGCCTGAAGATGATATTCCTTTTAAATATTTGAAGAAGCACTTGATAGCTCTAAGATGAGATTCTTTTGGGCATAATGAAATCTAGCACACAAGCAAACACTATACATAATTTCGGGTCTTATACCTGTAAAGTAAAGGAGACTACCTATCATGCCTCTATATAATTTTAAATCAACATCCTTACCATTCTCATCCTTGTCAAGTTTGGTGCTAGTGCTCATTGGTGTTGGACTAGTTTTGGCTTCATTCAAGCCAAATTTTTTCAGCAGCTCACGTGTGTATTTTGCTTGATTAAGGAAAATGCCACCATCAAGTTGCTTGACTTGAAATCCTAGGAAGAAATTTAGTTCTCCCATCATCCTCATTTCAAACTCATTATGCATAAGCTTTTCAAACTCCATACAAAGAGATTCGTTAGTAGCACCAAATAAAACATCATCAACATATATTTGTACAACAATGATATCATCTTTGTTAGATTTCACGAATAGAGTTTAGTCTACTTTTCCTCTTGTAAAATATTGTGAAATAAGATATGGATTTAATCTATCATACCAAGCTCTAGGAGTTCGTTACCATACAATGCTTTCTTTAACTTGTAAACATGTTGTGGGTGCTCATGGTTTTCAAATCCTGGAGGTTGTTCTGCATATACTTTTTCCATGATATATCCATTTAGAAAAGCACTCTTGACATCCATTTGATAAAGTATGAAAGATTTAAATGATGTAAATGCAAGCAACATGCAAATGGATTCAAGTCTAGCTACTGGTGCAAAGGTCTCATCATAATCAATACCTTCCTCTTGACTGTACACTTGTGCAACCATTCGAGCTTTGTTTCTTACCATAATTCCTGATTCATCAAGCTTGTTCCTAAAGACCCATTTGGTTCCAATAACAGGATGGTCTTTTGTTCTTGCAACAAGCTCCCACACATTATTTCTTTCGAACTGATTAAGCTCCTCTTGCATTGTCATCACCCAGCTTTCATCGCGTATGGCATCCTTGGCATTCTTAGGCTCTACTTGAGAAAAGAATGCAAGATGTGAGTTGATGTTTTGCACTGTGGATCTAGTTGTTACTCCTCTTCCTGGATCACCCATTATGGCCTCAGCTGAGTGGCCTTTTGGTGCTTGAACCTCAGTATTTTTTAGTTGTGAGCTTGAGCTAGATTTCAGAACATTTGGTTGCACATCATTACTCGGAACATTTAGTTCGGGAGGAGCGAAATGTTGTTGAGTCATAGTTCGGGAGGAACTCGGAACCAGGAGGTTGCTCATCTTTTGTCTCATCAAATTCAATAATTTGTGGATGATTCTCAGGAGTAAACTCAGCTTTTGTATCATCACTAAGATCATTCAAGTTAATCTCAACAAACACCAAATGCATAGATTCTTCAACAACCATAGTTCTTTTGTTTTATACACGATAAGCTTTACTACTTAATGAATATCCAAGAAATATACCATCATCAGACTTAGCTTGAAACTTGTCAAGATTATCTTTTGTATTCAAAACATAACAGTTAGAGCTAAATATGCGAAAGTATGCAATATTTGGCTTTCTTTCGTACCAAATCTCATAAGGTGTCTTTTCAATTTAAAACATAGTATGTTATGTTCAAACCCTCGGCCAAAAAATAGGAAGGAAACTTATGCTCATTAAGCATAGTTCTAGCCATTTTTTGCAAGGTTTGATTCTTCCTTTCAACAATCCCATTTTGTTCAGGTGTTCTTGGAGTCGAAAATATGTGTTCAATGCCATTGTTCATAGAAGTGTTTGAAGGTAGAGTTATCAAATTCCCCTCCATGATCACTTCTAATTTTAGAAATTTTATAACCCTTTTCATTTTGTAATTTCCTAACAAGTGAGCAAAATTCATAACATGCATGATCCTTTTATGAAAGAAAGAGAACCCATGTAAATCTTGAATAATCATCTACTATGACAAATGCATACTTTTTATTTCCAAGACTCACAGATCTCATAGGACCAAATAGATCAATATGTAAGAGTTCAAGAGGTCGAGAGGTTGATACCACATGTTTTGGCTTAAAAGAACTTTTGATTTGTTTACCAAGCTGACATGCTTGACATTTGGTTTCTGTTTCGTATTTTAATTTTGGCAGTCTTTCAACCAAACCTTTCTTTGACAAAATTGAGATGAGTTCAAGATTTGCATGCCCGAGCCTCCTATGCCATAGAGTTTGAGTATCTATTCTTGCATGATGCAACCCACCTAGGCAAGCTTGGAGAGTTGAAGAATGATGCATGCCAAGGCTACGTTGGAGACGACAATGGCGACAAGTATGGTGCTTGAATGTATTCCAACAAGCATAAAGTTCATCATCAGAAGCTCATTTTTAGAATCTTGTCCAAGATTCGTTCTTACAAGAAATTTAAGAAAAGATGGAGATCAAGCTTAGAGAAGAGTGGCCCCCACAACGACATGCTACCTGGAGGAAGTGGGGTCCATACCGACATTGTCTATTTTACTATTATAATTGCCAGAATTTTTTATTATTTGGACCATTAATATTTCGGCTGGGTTTTATTTATTAATTAGGTCATTAATTGTTGGGCTTTAATTGTTTAAGTTGGGTTTATTTTTATCTATTTTAGCCTAGTCCATTAGGGAATTGGAATTATAATTCCAATCCACTTAGGAGTTAGGGATCACTATTCACATGAATAGTATCTGCATGAATAGTAACATAAAGTCTTTTTATTTTATTTACAAGTCTAAGTCTATTAGGGTTTAGAATTAGACTAGTATAAATAAGACCCTTGGGGTTCATATTTTGACACGGATGATGAATATTGTTTATTGATAGCTATTTTGCTAATAAAGTTGGAGGTTCTCTTAAAAAAAATACAAAAGCTGTTGTTGGGTTGCTGATTAGTCGATTTGGTGGAAGTTGTTATTACTTTGCTTTTTTTTCAATTTGGTTGTTCTACAAGATAGAGACAGAGAGAGCCTTTGGAGACAGATGTTCAGAGTAACTTGGCTGAGTTTAGGAGACAAAAATACCAAGTTCTTCCATGCCATGGCTTGCAATAGGGGCCGGAAAAATTCCATTCAGAATTTTTGTTGATGGTGTTCTTCTTGATGAACCCGAAGCCATTAAAATAGCTGCCAAGGATTTTTTTGCTAATCTATTCAAATCGCCTCCAAAGGTGAGATATCTATCCGGATCCTTTTTTTTTTATACTAATGAGTATCCCAGCTCGACAAGCCAGACTAATCTCATTCGTGGCTCGACACCCAATCTCGCTTCCCGGGCATTTAGCCTAAGACCACGAGCGGGGTCCAACATATTTAACCGCTCCCAACAGGTGCATTTTCTATACCTCTACGTTTCTCCGGATCGAACCCGGGACGTGTGAGTTAAGGGGGCCGCAACATGCTGGACCACTGTGCCAACTTCCTTACAGTATAGAAAGCTTGATGATGGCAAGAGAACTATGTTGGAAGTGTCGTTTGATAAGGAAGAAATCAAGAGGGTTGTGTACGATTGAGATGGGGATAAAGCATCGGGGCCAGATGGGATTACTTTTGCCTTCTACAGGAAAGCTTAGGAATTAATTGGTGATGATTTTGTGGATTTGTTCAATGAATTTTTCAACAACAGTTCCTTACCTAGAGGAATTAATTGTGTTTTTTCTCACCCTAGTTCCAAACAAACCAGATGCCCTTTCTTTTGATGATTTTAGGCCAATAAGCCTGATTCATGGTATTTATAAAGTGTCTTCTAATGTTCTGGCTATGAGATTGAAGAGAATTCTACCAATTTTAGTCAGTGATAGTCAGTTTGCTTTTATTGAAGGAAGACAGATTTTGGATTGTATTTTTACGGTGTCAAAAATAATTCATCTTATTAAGAGATCTGGGAGCAAAGCCTTTCTTTGGAAAATTGACTTCACGAAAGCCTATGACTCTGTGTCTTAGGCTTTCTTCGTGGACACTATAGAAGCAATGGGCTTTGGGTTTAAATGGTGTAGGTGGATTCGGTGTTGTGTTGAGAATTTTGGCTTAATGTTTTAGTGAATGATTCACCTTCTGGGAAATTCAAAACCTTCAAAGGCTTTAAACAAGGTGATCCATTATCTCCTTTTCTTTTTAACCTAGTTGCAGAAGGGTTGGTTGTACTGGTGAAAAACGCTGTTTCGACTGGTGTGGTAAAGGAGCCTCAATTATCTCATCAGGTACCTACAATTTTACAATTTGCAGACGATACCTTGATCATCTCGCCAGATGATTTAGACTCTCTCCTTAATCTTAAGAGATGTCTAAGATGCTTTGAAGCTATGTCCGGATTGCAAATCAATTTTTATAAGAGTACTATTTTTTGGGTGAATATCTTGGATAGTGAAACAAGAGAGATTGTGCAAAAGCTTCAAAGCAGAATGGAGAAGCTCCCTGTTGTATATTTATGATTACTGATTGGGGCCAACATGAGGAATTCTAAATCATAGGAACCTGTTCATAATCGCATCCGGGCTCGTCTTGCCTCATGGAAAGGAAGATTCTTATCATTGGGAAGGGTGACTCTGATTAGGGTTGTGCTTTCTAGTTTGCCAATTTATTATTTATTCCTTTATGAAATTCCAGCAGGTGTTGCTAAGAAGATTGTCTGTAGAGCGAAATTTTTTATGGAGTGGCAGTGGAGACCGAAGAAAGATGTGCTTGGTAGCATGGGATCGAATTGCAAGGCCTAAAGGAAGTGGAGGACTGGGAATTGAATCAATTCTACTTAAAAATAGAAGCCTATAATTTAAATAGATGTGGCGTTTCATCTCTATCTCTCAAACTCCGGACTATATTCCTGCTTGGGCTAGAATCGTTGATCACTGTTAACGAATGGAGGTCGCTGAATCGTGGCCTTCTTTCAATCTCAGTGGTGCTTCTGGAACTTGGCGTAGGATTGCGAAGGCGGGTGTCAGTTGCGTGGATGCTAGAGGCCTAAATGATTTGGCTAGTCTTGTTGTTGGTGATGGAAAGAGGTGCAAATTCGGCCATGATTGTTGGCTAGATGGTAAGGTATTGAAACAGATCTTTCCTAGGCTCTTTATGGCTGCACTTAATCAAGATGTGGTGGTTCGGGATGCCATTTGTTGGCACGAATGAAGGCGGCTGGAGTGTTGAGCTTCAATGGAGACGGGCCCTGTTTTCTTGGGAGGCAGAAGATTAGTGACTATTAAAAATTGGCTGCGTGATTTTCGACTAAAAGATGATTGTCCAGATGTTTGGAGATGGTGCAGAAATAACACTGGTGAGTATTATTCTAAAGATGGCTATTGTGTCCTAGTTTCTTCTCTCTCGCCCCAACCCCATTACCAAATGTATGGCTTGGTCTCATCCCACCTAAGGTCGATTGTTTTCTATGGATGGCCTTCCATCACAGTTTAGTGACAAAGTCAACTCTACTTTCCCGTAATATCATCAACATAGAGGAATCAATGTGTGTTTTTTGCTTGGATATAATTGAGAGTAGAGATCACCTTTCTCTTCATTGCCATGTTACATGGAGTTTACGGATGAAGATTGGGTACTGGTGGGGGAGTGCAGTGGTGTATGTGATACAAGCTTGAGGATTTGTTTTTTCAGTGGTCTGATTTTGCAAGGACGGCCTATGCAAGATCCTCTTGGATGACCATCTTTTTTGCTGTTTTATGGAGTGTGTGGCTTGGCAGAAACAGAAAAATATTTTATGAAATGGATGTTGACAAGTGTCGAACTTTCAATATCATCCTCCTTAGAACAATTGCTTGGATCAAAGTAAGACAACCCTCATTCCCATATAGTATTGGTGATCTTCTCATTTCGGCAGATGGACTTAGGGATTGGCATGGGGTGGTATGTAAGGTAGCCTTTGTTTAGGCAAGTGATAGCATGGATGGATCGAACTTGGAAATTGTGCAACCATGAGCTACCAGAGATAAACTCAAGCGAGAATACCATGCTAGTTGCGCCTATTTTAATCCATAAAGCAATTTTTGAATTATTGGGTTTGTTGGCATCAACAAAATCTGTGGGCTATGCCATATAGACTTCCTCAATAATCTTTCCATTGAGGAAGGCTTACGGACATCAAGTTGTTTCAAAGACCATCCCTAGATAGTAGCAAGAGTGAGTATAAGGTGAATGGTTGTGGGTTTCACGATTGGGCTAAAGGTCTCCTCATAATCTATTCCTACCCATTGGTGATAACCTTTAGTTACAAGACAAGATTTATATCGCTCAATCGAACCATCACACTTCCTTTTGATGCAAAATACCCATTTGCTACCCACAATATTCATCTGCGGAGTACTTGGTACCAGTTGCAAAGTGTTATTCTGAACCAAGGCATTCATTTCCTCAGGTATAGCAGTTCTCTAAACTTTGCGCTTTTTAGCTTCACTGTAGCAGGTCGGTTCGGTTGTTGGGTGGTCAGTCATTTGTCTTAGAAGGGAGGAATGACAATAATGGTAGGAAGGTTTAGGATTGGCACATAATGTCATTGTATGTTGTTTTTATGTTGGAGCAAGTAGAGGCGAGGGGGAGGGAGTTGGAGAAGAAGCAAGGGAGGTATCTGAGCTCGAGGAGCTATTTGATGCATCTATACTAAGGAAGAGATATATGATTGTAGTTGAGTTCGACTCAATGGTGTGACTTGTTCCACCACAAGAATAGAGAGTTGAGGAGTAGTGGAAGTTATAGAGGGAGTGAGAATGAAAGAATTACCAGGCAGAGGCAAAGAGGGTGATTTTTGTCGATAAGGAGTGTGACTTGGGAAAAAAAAGAGGAAACTGTTGTCCAAGTATGGTGGAAATGGCTGAGAACAACTGTGGAGAGGAAGAAGCAGATAATCGGTACAGACTGCCATCACTTGGACCTCGGAGTAGTGGCCTCCTGGTTACTTGGACCTCGGAGTAGTGGCCTCCTGGTTACTTGATCCTCAATGCAAAAATGGTTAGGGTAAAATTAAAAAAAAAAAACACATCATGTTGAAAATAATGGTTTTGATGAGTCGTATTTTTTGTAGGAAACTACTACATGCAGTTAGATTTGTATTTGTGATAAGATTTGATAGTTATAGAAAGTTATTCTTATGATGCCTATATATATGTCCAGTAAATGTATGTTGTGTTAAGGTTGTTGTTAAGTGCTGGAACCAAAGGGGTGCCAGAAGATGTGGCTCAGGGTGTCCACACTGCAACCTGGTGTAACAGGTTTTATGAAGTATATGCATGAAGAGATATGCTTGCTTTGGTATTATCCTGTTACAATACAAATACTCTCTCCTCCTCAAATATTTTGTTTAAAAATACAACAAAGGTAGCAGAGCTTATATCTTGAGGGACCTGAGAGTGTGAAAAAGAAAAAAAAATGTGGCAACATAGGCTGCATATACCTATGTTGTGGGGAAAAAAATTGGCCAACATGGTGGATATTATGTTGTGAAAGATGCCAATTGCGTGGACATGATATATGACAAGATGCAAGTCCACAACTTATGCATGAAGTCATTCCACATCATCATCCACAGAGTTTGCTGAAGTCATGTCAAGAAGGCTGTGTTGTGTTTCGGAGGAACAAGAAAGCTCTACAACGAATGAGGAGCTTGGCAAGACTTGATAAATGTTATGCATGTCTACAACATCAAAATCAAGGAGGAGTGTTGAAAATAATGATTTTGATTTGTTGTAATATTTTTAAGAAACTGCTAAATGCAGTTAGATTTGTATTTGTGATAAGGTTGATAGAAATTATTGGTAGTTATTGTTAGGATGTCTATATATATGTCCTGTCAATCTACGTTTTATTTCAAGGTTGTTGTAAGTGTTGGAACCAAAGGGGTATCAGAGGATGTGGCTCAGGGTGGCCACACTGCAACTTGGTGTAACATACTTTGTAAAGGTTGTTGTTAGGGCTGGAACCAAAGGGTTACCAGAGGATGTGGCTCAGGGTGGCCACACTACAACCTGGTGTAACAGGTTTTATGAAGTATATGCATGAAGAGATATGCTTGCTTTGGTTTTATCCTGTTACAATACAAATACTCTCTCCTCCTGTTTAAAATACAACAACAGTGGTAGCAGACCTTATTTCTTGAAGGACCTGAGAGTATGAAAAAAAAAAATGCCAACATAGTGGATACTATGTTGAGAAAAAATGGGGTTACCATATATGTAACCAAAAGATCAAGATGGGTTGCCTGATGTGAAACCAAAGAGTTACCAGATGTAGCGAAAGTTGTTGCCAGATGAAACCAGAGTCGTTACCAGATGTAACCAGAGTTGTTGCCAGATGTAACTAAAGGGTTGTCACAATGCAACCTAGTGTGTTGTGAATGGTGTGTTGTGACAGATGCCAATTGCATGGCATTATAAATGACAAGATGCAAGTCTACAACGTATGCATGAAGTTATTCCACACCATCATTCACAGTTTGCTGAAGTCATGTCAAGGAAAGAAGGTTGTGTTGTTTTGTAGAGAAACAAGAAAAGTTCTAAAACGCAGGAGGAGCTTGGCAAGACTTGATGAATGTTATGCATATCTACAAACATCAAAATCAAGGAGGGGTGTTGAAAATAATAATTTTGATGAGTTGTATTATTTGTAGGAAACTACTACATGTAATTAGATTTGTATTTGTGATAAGATTTGATAGTTATAGGTAGTTATTCTTGTGATACCTATATATATGTTCAGTCAATGTACGTTGTGTTAAGGTTGTTGTAAGTGCTGAACCAAAGGGGTACCAGAGAATATAGCTCAGGGTGGCCACACTACAACCTGGTGTAACAGGATTTATGAAATATATGCATGAAGAGATATGCTTGTTTTAGTGTTATCCTGTTACAATACAAATACTCCCTCCTCAAATATTTTGTTTAAAAGTACAACAACACATCATTCCCCTACGCAATCTGTAGAACAAACAGTAAGGATTTTGAAACATGAGGGACATGAAGAACATTGATATTGATTTAGCGTAGAGATTTGTGAGAGTTGGGAAAGGAGGAGTTCCCAGCAGGGGCGGATAAGGGGGGGGGGGGGGGGGGGGGGGGGGGGGGTGTGGAGGGGGGAGCGCCAGGCCCGCCCTAGATTAAAATTCTTATGTAAACTTATGGTAAATTTTCACAAATCAGCACTAGCTCAGTGGTTTGGCCCCCCTAGTTCACACACCACGGTCAAGGTTTCTACTATACCGAGATTGGCGCCATTACTAACCTTCCAAAGCGTTAGATCCTTGATAATCTATATAATGGGAATGAATACTTAGTCCGGAGTATCATTGTGAGTAGCTCCAGTGCCCGGGAATCATTGATCAACAGAATAGGATTAATAGAAAGCAGCGTTTGTTGCGGGCATGGATGAAGATTCTGAGCGTTGATAACAATCAAGGACAGTGTGGCCCTGGCGACTGCAAATTTGACATTTTGGATGGGTGTCATGTGATGCCTAGGTGTTGTGAGACAGTGTGGAGTATGGCTTAGGACCATGACCGTGGCCGCAATTCTGAACCGCCTATGACCCTCACATCCACCGCGTGATGAATAAACAAACTAAGCAATATTAGCAGCGGGGAAGGTAATGACTAGTGCAGAAGGAGGATCGACATGAACCGAAGAAGAAACGATTAAAGTGGACAAGCTGATCAATTTCATCGGATCACCAGTGAGAAATCCTTGGCTCATCAAGAGACTCTATAGCTCCGAGAAAGATATCGGCTCAAGTCTTGTGTTATGCATAGTCACCAAAGCATGGAATTTTGCATGCAATCCCCTGAAGACGTGAAGATTGAGCTCCATGATTGTTAATGATTTCCCTCCAGTAAATAAATAGTCAGACAAACACTTGGCACGATTAAGATATTGATGTGCAGTTTAATCTGGATTTTGAACCAATCTTTGAAGAGCCATATGGAAAGCCATCACTCGTGATTGATTTGGTGAGGCGAGAGATTCTTCGAGGGCAAGCCATGCTTCCTGAGATGTTTGTTTGCCAACCATGGTGGAGAAAACACCAACCGAACTGAAACAGAGGACAGGATGGCACTAAGAATGAGTTTGTCTTGTTGAAACCAAAGGAGGAAGGCTGGATTAGTTTCTTGAGCACCTATGGCATTAGTGATCGTCTAAGGAGGGCACGAAAATTTTCCGTCCATGTACCCTATAACGCCTTGACTGATGGGAAACGGTTCGATCTGTGCGTGCCAAAACACGTAGTTCTTCTCGGTGAGTTTGAATGACATATATTGTTGGGAGTTAGATAAAGGAGCAGTGAGGCTGGTGGTGATGATGGATCGATTATGCGCCCTGTATTTGATTCACTGGTACCGACTTACGTGGTGCACCTATGCGTAGGACTCCACTACCATGTAAGATAAACACAAAGAAATAGAGTGCTCAATATCAATCTGGAGCCTTCTACTGGTTTATTTATAATATGCTAGCTTACAAGATGTATATTTACATAACTTACATAACTTACATAACTTACATAACTATCACAAGTATAGATCTTTATCACTATCTTAACTAATTGTGTGTTACACGTTTCCTTTACAACTCCATACATGTTTATAATGGTTCTCATTAGGGATCTTTAGATTATTACGAATTGTGGCAATTATGATCTCCGTTGAAATTTTTTGTTCCGATAGACTTCCGGAACTAGACTCTCGATAATCGCATGAGGAAATAAAATTTGTTGAAAGGGAAGTAAACCAAATCCAATATGAAATAATTCGCATTTGAGAAGTAGCTTATTAATATTCAAGGAAGAAAAATGAATGACATAGCCCCGAATTTTTGAAGTTACAATTCAAAAATTATAATAGCCTAACCCCTGAGTTTGCGGCTTTTAGTTTAGAATTTGCTTCATTTCTCCCTAATTATTGAGCACTGCAAGTGCAAATAAGAATTATCGAGTAATAGACCCAAAATGGTTTCTCTAGAATGAATATGGACGTAGCATTTGAGCTCAGGTAAAGGGTCACGTGGAAGAAAAACTAGAGACTTAGCAAAGTCTTGGCAAGACTCAGAACATCATTACGTATGTATAAAATATCTTCGTCAGAGCGTCCCTAGCTTAGTGGTACAAGACTTTGGCAGTGGCCAACAGTAACACCCAGATAGGGTTGGGGATTTTGAATAGTCTTGATTGAAATTGTAATAATAAAAAAAAAATGATCCGTTGGGAGATTCGCCTATGATATTATAATTAAGTGCACAGAAGTGGGATTCGAATTAATGGAAGCTTTGAATATAGAATAAATAACCAAAAAAGAAAAGTTTGGGTAAGACAGACCCAGGGTGAGGCAAAAATTGAGGCACATATGTTTCAGGTAAGGCCCAAAGTTAGGAATAAGTTTGCTTTTGAAGTTTAGGTGAGCTCTCTAAGCTTATTTGTATTGGCCCAAGGAAAGATATCACACGCCAGCGACCTCTTGGTCGCGTTGGCATCAAAGTCTTTCGTTCGCGGAGGCCACCCGGCCCGGGTTCGAGTTCGGGTGTTGGAGTTTAATTAGTTGGGTTAAGTTTGGGGTAGGGATAATATAAGTATATTAGTGGTGGCATGGGGCCCTTAGGTTGAACCAAAAAAAAGGGAAAGGGAAAGAAATCACACCGCGGGAAGCAGCCCAAATTGATTGTGAAATTCAACAACATTTGGAGATATCTTCAAATTTTGAGCCGAGAAGTATGCAGGCCTTGCTCGGATTTCCTCCGATAATTAGGCTCTTGATCCCAACACAAAATTCTTTCTCATTAAAAAAAAAAAAGAAAACACAAAATTCTAAAAAACCCCTGTATGTGCAGCACAAGTTATACAAGTGCCAACTTAGTATATGATAATCAATAAGATTCTTTCTTCTATTTTTAGGAAAATAGGTTTCTTTGATTTTATGATACACCATGTTTGTATATGTCAGTTGGTATAATTGAGTACCATCGAATTTGTCCAAAATTCAATACAAATGTCAATAAATCTGCAACAATTTCAAAAGTGTTATAAAATTTGGGGAGATTTTCACTATTTGATGAAATAATACAAACTTGATCAAACTTGATCAAGGTAATAATACAAACTTTGTGGGAAATAATAAAACTTTAATAGTAATGGAAATGGAGGATAATTATATTAATGATGGAGAGAAGAAAAGAGATGTGTATGGAAATTTGGAGAGAGTGAGTTTATGGTGATCAAAGGTGTGTGTGTATGGAAATGAAGGGGATATTTATAGGTGAAAATGGAAGGATAAAAACAAATGAGAATGATTAATTTAATAAGATAAAATCAAAAGGATATTAGGTAAAGGAAGATGGTATTAAGATTAGGACAAAGGGAATTATGTTGAGTAAATGGCCAAAGGGATGAATCCAATTGGATGTTAGGTTGAGGGGTAAAATATTTACTGAGGGTAAATTCGTGTACGGTAAAAACGAGTTTTACTGTATGGTAACAATGACATTCACCATAATTTATTTACAACACTCCCCCTTGAATGTCATTGCACTTTGGGTAGAATACGCTTTAGAAGAACTGCCTCGTTAAAAACCTTACCAAGAAAAACCCAGTGGGATAAAAACTTGGTGAAGGAAAAAAGAGTGCAGTGCGTATTCTACTCCCCCTCATTTTGGCCTCCCTTGATGTCACGAAATCGTCGCATACCAATCGTCCTTATCAACTTCTCAAAAACTGAAGTAGGCAGTGATTTTGTAAATAGGTCTGCCAAATTGTCACTTGAGCGAATCTGTTGAACACAAATATCACCATTCTTCTGGAGATCATAAGTGAAAAAGAATTTTGGTGATATGTGCTTTGTCTGGTCGCCTTTGATGTATCCTTCCTTCAATTGGGCAATGCAGGCAGCATTATCTTCATAAATGATTGTTGGAACATCTTTTCCACTATCCAATCCACAAGAATCTCGAATATGTTGTGTCATTGATCTTAGCCAAACACACTCTCGACTAGCTTCATGTATGGCTACAATTTCTGCATTATTTGAAGAGGTGGCAACAATACTTTGCTTTGTGGATCGCCACGATATAGCAGTTCCTCCATAAGTAAACAAGTAGCCTGTTTGTGACCGAGCCTTATGTGGATCAGACAAATAACCTACATCTGCATAACCAACTAGATCGGGTTTGGACCCGGATGAATAAAATAATCCCATATCCATTGTACCCCGAAGATATCGAAAAATTTGTTTTATCCCATTCCAATGTCTGCGAGTTGGGGCAGAACTATATCTTGCTAGTAAACTAACAGCAAAAGATATATCAGGTCTTGTATTAGTAACAAGATACATTAAAGCTCCAATCGCGCTGAGATATGGTACTTCCGGACCAAGAATTTCTTCATTATCTTCTCGAGGTCTAAAAATATCTTTCTTTTGATCAAGCGACCTCACAACCATCGGGGTACTTGTTGGATGCACTTTGTCCATATAAAATCTTTTCAAAACCTTCTCGGTATAATGTGTCTGATGGACAAAGATCCCACTTTCTAAATGTGCAATTTGAAGACCTAGACAGAGTTTTGTCTTTCCAAGGTCTTTCATTTCAAATTCTTTCTTTAAACAATGCACGGCTTTGGAAACTTCTTCAGGAGTTCCAATAATATTTAAATCATCAACATAGACAGCAATGATGACATATTCATGTATGGACCTTTTAATAAAAATACATGGACATATGGAATCATTTTTGAAACCTTCTTTTACCAAGTATTCACTGAGACGATTATACCACATACGTCCAGATTGCTTCAAGCCATATAAAGATCTTTTCAATTTAATTGAGTATATATCCCGGGAATTAGTTGCTTCAGGCAACTTGAGTCCTTCAGGGACTCTCATGTATATATCATGGCTTATAGGTCCATAGAGATAGGCTGTAACAACATCCATTAGATGCATTTCTAATTTTTCATATACTGCCAGACTAATTAGATACCGAAAAGTTGTTGCATCCACCACAGGGGAGTATGTCTCCTCATAATCAATACCAGGTCGTTGGATAAAACCTTGTGCGACAAGCCGTGCTTTATATCTCACTATTTCATTTTTCTCATTTCTTTTCCACACAAATACCCATTTGTAATCGACCGGTTTTACACCATCAGGTGTTGGGACTACAGGCCCAAAAACTTCTCACTTCATGAGCGAGTCTAACTCAGCCTTAATTGCGTCTCTCCATTTTGGCCAATCATTTCTTTGCTGGCATTCATTAATTGATTTAGGCTCATGATCCTCATTTCCTTCTATAATATTTAGTGCTACATTATATGCAAAAATTCCGTCGACGGTTATTTCACATCGGTTCCATCTTGTTCCTGACATAATATAGTTGATTGAGATCTCATCATTTTGACTTATTTCAGGGACCTGAGTTACTTCCGGAACATTACAATTTATGTCAGGATCCTCTTCTAGAGGATTATCAATTTGAACCTCTGCAGGAGGTTTTATTACCTCGTTGGGGCCATCTTGTATCTTTGCTCCTTTTCTGTGTCGAGGATTTTTATCTTTGGAACCGAGTGGTCTGCCACGCTTTTTGCATGCTTTAGATTCATTTGCAATCTTTATTTGTCCTTCGGGGACATCAATTCTAGCAGAAGCATTTGCAGCTGGTACATGAGATTTGGTCACTCTATTGATATCAGTAAAAGCGTCTGGCAATTGATTTGCTATATTTTGCAAATGAATTATCTTTTGAACTTCAAGTTCGCACTGATTTGTTCGAGGATCAAGGCTTGATAATGATATAGTATTCCATTTAATTTCTTTATCCAGCTGCTTATTTACTTTCCCTAATATAAACATTTTCATCAAAATGACAGTCAGCAAATCTTACTGTAAATAAATCTCCAGTTGTTGGTTCCAAATATTTTATAATTGATGGAGATTCATATCCAACATATATTCCCAATCTTCTTTGTGGACCCATTTTAGTTCACTGTGGCGGAGCAATTGGCACATATACTGCACAACCAAAGGTCCGAAGATGGGAGATATTAGGTTCGTGACCATTAACCAATTGAATGGGGGAGAGCTTATGATAGCTTGTTGGCCTGATGCGCACAAGTGCTGCTGCATGCAAAATAGAATGTCCCCAAGCAGTAACGGGGAGTTTGCAACTCATCAATAATGGCCTCGCAATCAACTGAAGGCGTTTAATCAACGATTCTGCTAGACCGTTTTGGGTATGAACATGAGCTACAGGATGTTCAACCACAATTCCAATTGACATACAATAGTCATTAAACGCCTTAGAGGTGAATTCAGCAGCATTATCAAGACGTATAGTCTTAATTGCATGATCAGGGAAGTGTGCCCGCAATTTGATCAATTGTGATAATAAGCGCGCAAACGCCAAATTGCGTGAGGACAACAGGCACACATGGGACCATCTATTTGATGCATCAATTAAAACCATAAAATATCTAAATGGTCCACATGGTGGATGTATAGGTCCACAAATATCTCCCTGAATTCTTTCTAAAAATGTTGGTGATTCAGAACCAACCTTATCATATGAAGGCCGGATAATTAATTTTCCTTGTGAACAAGCAACACATGAAAATTCATTAGATTGAAAAATCTTCTGGTTTTTCAATGGATGACCAAATGAATTTTCAATAATTCGGTGCATCATTATTGATCCGGGATGGCCCAACTGGTCATGCCAAATTTCCAACTCATTAGTCAGCTTCAGGCTGGTGCCAGCTTCTGGCTGGATATAATAATTTTCAATGACTCGAATATTTATGTAGTACAATCCAGAAGATAATATAGGTAATTTTTCCACAATTTGTTTGTTACCTGTAGTGGCAATTTTTATAATATAGAGATATTCAGCATCTCTTTCATTCATAGTCTCAATATGATATCCATTTAAACGGATATCCTTAAAACTCAACAGATTTCTTTGAGACTTTGAAGAGAACAAAGCATTTTCGATGATTATTTTTGTTCCCTTTGGTAGTAGAATTTGAGCTCTTCCGGAGCCTTCAATTATTTTTGTACTACCAGAGATTGTACTAACATATGCCTTTTCAAATTTCAAAGTAAAGAAATATTTCCGTTTATTAAATACGGAATGAGTAGTTGCACTGTCTGCTAGACAAATATCTGAGTCATTGTTCTTGGAACCATATAGTTGAATGTCAATATCTTCATAAAAGAAAATAAAAGATGCATAAGAAAGTAATATTGAATTGAAATTTATCCCAAACTAAAAGAACATTAAGAACATTAATAGAAATAAATAACAGATAAGAACATAAATGTAAAATACAAGAAAATAGACAACAAGATTATTCTTGTTTTATTTTCTTGCTTGCTTCTTCTGGATCAGCAAGATAATCATCGAAATATGAGTCGGAGTGGAAGGCAGCATCTTGGTCATCATCTTGAACAAAATTTGTTTCAGCAACTTTATTTTTTCCTTTCAAAGATGATTGGTAAAGTTCTACCAAGTGCTTCGCGGTACGGCATGTCCGTGACCAATGACCTGTCATGCCACATCGATAGCAGACTGACTCGTGATTTTTCTTATCATTATATTTGGAATCATTGGCATGTTTTCCTTTAGCCTTGCCAATATTGTGGTCACGGTAATTAAAATTGTTCCTTCCACGTCCACGCCCACGTCCCCGGCCACGACCTTTTCCACGGCCATGACCAGAATTATCATGTACTGCTGCATTCGCTTCTGGGAATGGAGCAGAAGCAGTGGGACGAGACTCATGATTTTTCATCAATAGCTCGTTATTTTGTTCAGCTACCAGGATGCAAGAAATTAAATCAGAATATTTTGTGAAACCCTTCTCACGATATTGCTGCTGCAGGAGCACATTTGATGCATGGAAAGTAGATAATGTTTTTTCTAACATATCAGCATCAGTAATGTTTTCTTCACATAGTTTCATCTGAGAACTTATTCGAAACATAGCTGAATTATATTCATGCACAGATTTAAAATCTTGCAGCCTCAGATGCATCCACTCGTAACGAGCTTTTGGGAGTATGACCATCTTCAGGTGATCATACCTTTCTTTCAAATTCTTCCAAAGATCTGCAGGATCTTTGATAGTAAGGTATTTCGTCTTTAGACTATCGTGCAGATGATGACGGAGAAAGATCATGGCTTTTGCCTTTTCTTGACTAGTCCCTTCTTTATCTTGAATAGATACGGTTTTTCCCTTATCTTGAGGAGATTTTATGATATCTCCCAGGCCCTGAGCATCTAAATGCATTTCTGCATCTAGCCTCCATGATAGATAATTTCTTCTGGAAATATTTAGGGCCTTAAACTCAAGCTTTGCAAGGTTTGCCATTATAACAGTAAAGAAATGACAAAATATAAAACAAATATAAAGACAAATAATAATAGAAATTATATAGTATATACGCTTACTCGATAAATCTTTCAACAATATTAGTAGGATAATAATATAGAATAAAATATATATATACTTACTCGATAAATCTTTCAGCTATATAAATACTATATGTGTATAATAGAAAATGATTAAAGTAGTAATAAGAAAAGGTTTAGAAATGATTACCTTGATAAGGTAGAGACTCGTGCTGATAACGTATTATAAAATTGGGGGAGATTTTCACTATTTGATGAAATAATACAAACTTGATCAAGATAATAATACAAACTTTGTGGGAAATAATAAAACTTTAATAGTAATAGAAATGGAGGATAATTATGTTAATGATGGAGAGAAGAAAAGAGATGTGTATGGAAATTTGGAGAGAGTGAGTTTATGGTGATCAAAGGTGTGTATGTATGGAAATGAAGGGGATATTTATAGGTAAAATGGGAGGATAAAAACAAATGAGAATGATTAATTTAATAAGATAAAATCAAAAGGATATTAGGTAAAGGAAGATGGTATTAAGATTAGGACAAAGGGAATTATGATGAGTAAATGGCCAAAGGGATGAATCCAATTGGATGTTAGGTTGAGGGGTAAAATATTTACTGGGGGTAAATTCGGATACGGTAAAAACGAATTTTACTGTATAGTAACAATGACATTCACCATAATTTATTTACAACAAAAAGTGTTAATGTATCCACGCTTCCATTATCTACGATAGTGAAAGTCAGGTTTCGATAAAGTTGATACCTGGCTTTGAGTTAATCTCAAGATATATTTAGATGCAGCTAAAATATATAGTTTATGCCTTCTTACAGGAACAATTATGCTTTGACCAATGCGAGCAAAGGAAGGTGCAATCAATTTGGTGGCCTTATAATCAGACAGTTTTTTTTTTTTTTGAACGTCAGCTATTTCTTTCATTACGGAATGTCAAGAGTAATTACATTACATAATCAGACAAAGTTGGGTTGGCAAATGTTGACGTCAACCCATCAAGAGTCAGCATATTCTATTTCAAAATTTCATACAATTTTCTCAATAAATTCGGAACGGGGAGGAAAACAACAAATTTCAATCTTTTAAAAGATTTTTCTATATGTGCATACCTATTTCTTTTTTTTGATAATGTATGTGCATACCTATTTCGGTCAAACTAGCAAGAATCAACCATGGGAATTGAAAAGAGCTATAAGAACATCAATAATGCTAGAGTTATTAAGTATTTTTTACTAAGAGAGCCTTATAAACATATGTGGCATGTGTACATTGGATAGTTTTATTACTTTTTCATATCATCTTTTTTTCATTTATTATTTCTAAAATTAGATTTTTGTTATAAAACAATATGAATGTCAATGGCCACGTGTGTAACTACCACAACAACCATATTGGCTTATAAATAGAAATGCCAACACATACAAGTTGTATCTTTCCACTTGTATCTTCTTTTGCCATGTAATATACAATAATATTCAAAACAATTAGCTTTCGAATGCATGCTGCCACATTGACGTCTATAACATTCAACCTCCATGCCTATTGGTTTGATGGACAAGGAGGAGATGCCTATGACCATGAAGAAGGCGATGTACATCCTTGAACTGTGGGCTAGTGAAAATATGGACAACCATGGGTAGTAGTCAAGGATTCATCTATCAATTTTTATAACGCGTTATTAGCACGAGTCTCTACTCTACTGAGGTATTTATTTCTAAAATTTTCTTTTATTACTATTTTCATCTTTTCTCTATATATTATATATTCTTTATTATTATGTTATTATTATAGCTGAAAGATTTATCGAGAAAGCGTATATTATATATTCTCTATTATTATGCTATTATTACTGCTGAAAGATTTATCGAGTAAGCGTATATTATATGTTCTCTATTATTATGCTATTATTACTGCTGAAAGATTTATCGAGTAAGCGTATATATTTTATATTCTTTATTATTATGCTGTTATTATTGCTGAAAGATTTATCGAGTAAGCGTATTTTATATTTTTTTATATACCGGAATAATAACCGAGTATAAGTATGATATATTATATATTACTGTTGAAAGATTTATCGAGTAAGCATATTTTATGTTTTTTTTATTTAAATTACGATTGGGCTATTAAAAGGCCCATTGCATTTAATTTCTCGCTTTAATTTCATTTACGTTTTAGGCTCGTACGAGGCCCATCGCATTTAATTTTCGGTTACTTATTGGGCTATGAAAAGGTCCATTATATTTATTTTCTTGCTTTAATCTACGTTTTGAATGGGCTTGTACAAGGCCCATTGCATTTAATTTTTCGTTTATTTAATTTTAATTGGGCTAATTAATAAAAGGCCCATGTTTATTTATTTTATTTAAGTCTTTTATTTATTTAATTTTGGAATTATGTTACAAATATTAAATTTCCGGAAGAAATTTGTTATGGGCATTAAATGCATTTAAATACAAATCGTCTGGAAGATGCAATAAAAGAGAAAATAAAGTAAAGGCTGGATGTCTTACTGTCAAAAGATCCCGCAGATCTTTGAGAAAAATCGAAGAAAGATATGACCACCAGAAGGTGAATGTTGTATGACCACCAGATGGTGGATATTGTATGACCTGTTAGGAACAATAGACTTAAGCTAGAGGGGGGGTGAATAGCTTATGACCGAAAATTAAAAACTTTGCAGGAAATGAAGTGCGCAATTGAAAAATAGAAGGACACAAGAGATTTTTATACTGGTTCACACACAACTAATTTGTGGCTAATCCAGTCCTCCAAGATACACTTGAAGAGTTCACTATCTACCGTTAAGCTTCCGGGTGCTTAACAAACCGTTTACAGCCTAGGAATTCTAATCACAAGAATCCTACACACTTGCTTGAAGATACCTCACTTCAAG